>APFE030022998.1:3191-22799 GCA_000404065.3 Pinus taeda | reverse complement strand
TAGTTAAAGAATTTAGGCTTCTGTGATCCATATTAATTTTGAGAAGAATCTTCGGCAAAAATCACATGGAGATATTTTTTGCCGATGTGTTTCGAACCAACCAATGTGGTTCATCGTCAGGACAAGTTGAATGAGCAGATCTTGCTATGCAACCAGTGTGGTTCATCGTGAGGACAAGTTGAATGAGCAGATCTTGCTATGCATTATAAATAGATCGGGCAGAATGTCCATTGACCAAATTTCGAGATCAGGTAACGGCTAAAATGATAACAGCTAGATTGACCAGGGAACGACTAGTTAGACTAGGAAGGGCATAATTTATTTAAATAAGTAAGTTCAGTCATTAATTTCTTTATAAATAGACAATTTTATAATTGCAAATATATGTTAGAATAAGCGAATTAATAAATCAAGTCATAGAGAATAGTTAATTATATTTTAATTAAATATAAGTTAATTATATTTTAAATAAAATATAAGTAAAAGGGACATTTAATTCTTAATTTAAATTAAGTAAATAAATGAATAAATTAATTAGTTATCAAATATGTTAATAAATATTAGTTAGTTGTATAAGTTAAAAATAGAATATTCTATAAATAGTTAATTCTATTTTAAAACATAAGCTAAAAGGACATATAAATAAATAAATAAGCTTCATATTCATAGTCAAAGAGTATCTTGATAAAAATACTAGAGAATTACAATATTAATTAATAGTTTATTAAGGGTAAAAATTAGTATATTAGTTTTAATTAATTATAAACTAAATTAATTTAAAAAAAAAATAAATAAATTAAATTCAAATTATTAAATTTAAAATAAATAAATAAAATAAAATTAAATAATAAATTAATTAAAGAAAATAAATAATAATTTTAATTCAATAGTCAAAGAGCTTAAATATATAAATATTAGAGAATTCAAGTATTAAAAAAAATTACAATATTTAAAAATAAAAATAAAAAAACTAGATAAATTAAGGGAGAAAACGACTAGGAGGAGAGGGTTGGGACCCAACAACTACTGATCTTCCAACCATCCTCTCTATTGAGATTGTTCGGCCTTTTTTCAATCTCAAGGTCTTCCCTAAATTTCCAGTGATGGAATTGCGACACTCTAGCAATCACACTAGCTTCTTCGATGCAAACATGATGATCGATTTTCTCCACATGCTCTGCTAAAGTGAAAGACTTGGTTCTCATATGCTTGAGGTTAGCCGCATGCTCACTAATCCTTTGGTTAATGGAGCAATTAGTCTCACTGATATAGGGGGTCCCACATGAACAAGGAATAATAAAAACACCTTTCATGTCCTTGGGGTCAATAGGATCCTTCACAGATCTGAGGGACTTACGAATGGTGTTAAGAGGTCTAAAGGTTGCGGGGACACTTGGCTTCTTAAGAATCCTTGCAATTCTATCTGTGGTCCCTTGAACATACGGAAGATGGACACTAGGAACCCATTCCTTCGGTTCTCTTATGGATAATGAATTCCTAGTTGCTTTGAGGAAAGCCTTTTGTCCCAAATGTTTGTTATAACCACTTTCAACAAAGACATTAAGGAGATGGGACTTCTCCTCGAAGCTCCTTTCATAAGAGATCCTTAAGGCATGAGTCGCCAGGGTGTTGAGAACCCCCAACTTTTGGGCTGGGAAATGGTGGGAACTAGCATGAAGATACTACTCCGTATGAGTTTTCTTGCGAAACACTCAGTGGGAAAGGGAACCATCCTTATTCTTAGAGATAAGAATATCAAGGAATAGGACGCAACCATCGACTTCCTATTCCTTTGTGAACTTGATGACCGAGGATTGATTATTGAGATGATCGAAGAAGAGATCTAACTCCTTTTGGCTGTGAGACCAGATGACATTAGTGTCATCCACATCTCTTCCAAAGCTTAGGCAGGAGACGGGATAAGTTCAGAACCTTAGATTCAAAATCCTCCATAAAAATATTTGCAACAACAGGGGATAGGGGTGAGCCCATGGCAACTCCATAGGATTGCTCAAAGAACTCACCTTCAAAACTGAAAAAGGTTGAAGAACCAATGCTTAAAATTTTGGTTGTCACACAAGAACCAACCATAAAAAATATATGTTTCAATCAAATGTATTACACTTTGCAAAAGAGAAAAATGATGACGCAAAGTTTGCAAAGAATCCATCCAACACAAATCTCATAAAGAAGCAAATCATTTCAAAATAATTAATAAAAATCAACTTATGGATAAATGATTCAATGCAATAGTTGCATGAGGACATGCAACAATTTCAGTTGGGGGGTATGTTGAGTCTCAAATTTGTCTTCCATATTCATCCATATTTCTATCCTTTCATAAACCATTTAGCCCTCATTTCATAACTATCTAGCCTAAAACCATACATCAAGTAACCATCTTCATGACTATATGGCTTAGGATCCTTGTTTTCCAAAGTTATTTATTTTATGTATTTACAGTGAATGCATGATTAAAAGCTAGGAAATTAACATGGTTTCATTTATATATCTATGTGTGTGTGTGTGTGTGTGTGTGTGTGTGTGTGTGTGTGTGTGTTATGAGTTTTGTGACATGTGTAGATCATTTGGAAGCTTCCAAGGCACCCTTATGTGGCCTCCCAAGATCAAATTCGAATTTCAACTCAAGAGGTGGACCATATTCCAAGGAGAAATATCATGGAGATCTTTATGAGTCATGGGATTTGTATCTAGTATTTAGGGATAAGTTGAGACAAGTGTGGATCTAGTAGATATTTAAGGGATCTACATTTATTAAGTAAACATCCCTAATTCATGTATAAATAGGAGGATAATCCTTCAAAGGAAGCTAATAGTTGTCATTTATTCATTAGCATCATATTTATGATTGTTCATTCAACATGAATAATATCGTTTGCTCCAAATCATGAGTTATGAGTGTTGTTTGATTCTTAATATGTGATAGTTGTTCTTGTGTGTTCATTATGGAATGGAAGTATCCCCATCAACCACAATCTGCATACAGCTATAACATAGCTTGATTTCTGTTATTTTCTTTCATGCAAGTGTTCTTTACTTTTTGTAAGTGTGATTTGATTTCTGCATGTTTGATTTACTTTCTTACGTTTGATTTGATTGTCATTAAATGGCTTGCTTACTAGCTATCTTAGTTTGCTTGCTTGACAACTAAATCACTAGTTGTTATTTACTGATTTTTGGATTAATTTACTACTTTCTAGATTATCGTAGTTTGTTTCTTATAGTAGTTCATAGATTAGTTTGCTTTTGAATAGTTTAGAAAGGCCATGGCATTAATTCATTCATTCTAGCTTTAGAATTTAATTTAGTTTTCTTTATATGAGATTTATTTTGCAGTTTTCTTTAGTTATATTTGTAATATGCATTTCCTTTCTCTCTTTCCATCCTAAACAAACTTTCTACAATAGTTCATCTAAGGTCCCATATATTTTGGTTTTCTTCTAAGTTTAGGAAACCCCCCAGGTTGATAAATTAAAATGATAAGGGATTTAGCATACCATTAAATCGCCCTACAATATCCACGTCTACTCTGGAAACCTCATGCCTACTCTGTGTTTTTTATGTTTCTGTGTTTTCCACGCTTATCTAGTCAAGAAGACGAAGACACTGGAAAATTCGAAACGAGAAAAATAATATTAGAGGTCTTACATATGATTCTCTGAAGGAACAACCACTTATGTTCTCAATAAGTTGGGACCCCTCTTCTACCCATGAAATGAATAAGTACCAATTCACAATCCTATAAAATAAATAAATAAGGGTGAAAGAAGAGAAAGGCTTCCTGCGTAGGAGGTGAAGCAAGCAACTTTGTTGAGGCACTGTTTAGGCTCACTGGAAGTAGAGTAATGTTTATGTTCCTGAAGTGATTCCAATAGGGTATTATCCAAGCCTACTAGCAGTAGAGCAACACTAGAGATGAAAAAATATACTATGAAAATATAAATCTCATGACCTACATTATCCTTTCCTGTTTCAAAACATTATGATATTTATTGTCATATGTTTGTGTTCAACCAAAAATAAATGAATGGGGATGTGTGTACATATGAGATACATGGGAATACTAGAGTAATCTAAATGATGAATTAATACTCCCTAAATAACTATACCTTGTACTAAGAATTTAACAATTAAGAGAAGTTGTAGTTCTACCAGTGTGTCACCAAGTGTTGTCGCTGCGACAAACACCCTCCAAATTTTTTCCTATACTTGAATTTTGGAGCCTACTATGGATCTTATGGACAGTCATTTTGTAATCACTTCTCAGTTGGTTGATACTTTATTAAGTCCTCGAGCTCCCTTCTTGGATTGTAAGTGTCAAAGTCACCTTCTCACACATGCTCAATTTGTACTTAATTCATGAGTGCATTTGTCCACGCAAGTTGGAACAGGCCTAGCACAGTCCATCAAGATAGTGCCTATTCAAAGTTCAATTCATGTCAATAGCTAGTGTGCATTGTTGTTGACAATATCTCACTTCTAGATGCATTCGTACTTCTATTTCAGTGAGTTTTTGAAACTGTCGCTTTTGCACACCTTCAATTTTGCAAGTGTGGTTTTCATGTTTTCGGCTATAAATTTTGCTTGCTTTCACTTTAATTAGAGTATTTTTCATTTTATCTTCACTCTAGCATGTGTTTCTTTCATTGTTGTTCGCATATGGAAAGTGTCATTCAAACTTTTCTTTTCAAATAGAAAATTTTGTCTTTTGGCATGGGAAGTGTTGCTTATCATGTAAAGTGGAGTTTTAGTTTGTTTCATGGGGTAATCTTTGTGATAATGAGTTTTTCTTATCATGCAAACATGCATCACACTCATTTCAAAATTTTTGAGCACTGTCACACAAGTGTCACCATTGTTGTCACATTGTGTATCTTTACTGTCACATGTAGAGTGAGTTGTCACTATGTTGTCGCATTGAGGAAATATTGTTGTTCACGTGTTTTTAGTGTTCCTTGTTGTGTTGTAAAGTGAATTAAGCATGTGATCATGTCCAAGTATTTATTTTCCTTACGTTCCTCTCACTAATCGAACACTTAGTCAAATTGGGAAAACTCTTTGACCAAACCACTTGATCTCCTTAAGCTAATCTGAACTGGGCGTTGCACAATCTTAACCCTCAAGTAGCAACCTTGTCTCTTGGAACTGTGCGATGCAAAGTTTTTTCCTTCCAAAACTATGTACTACGCAATCTAAGTACGCATTCCCAACCTTTAAACACTAGAACTATGCAATCCTTGCTGCAATCGACCTTCTTTTTGCATTGCATAGTCTCAATCATCAAGCCTTAGCCTTGAGCTCTTGAACTGCACAATTGTGAAATCACTTGGATTCTGTCCCTCATGAACTATGCATTGGGTAACTTTAAGCCTCAAACCTCAAGCTTGAGCCATTAAAACCCTCAACTATGTAACCTCCCAGTGTGTTCTCCTGTCTGGACTATGCATTGGGCAACTTCAAGCCTCAATCTTGACCTCTTGTGTCCCTCAACTGTACAGTCACTCATCCTACACATTCAGAACTGCTCACTGTGCAATATCAAGCCTCAAGACTCCAAATTGAGCTCTTGAGTCCCTCAACTACCCAGTCCCTCTACCTTGGCCTCCAAAACTATGCATTCTCTAGTTTCAAGACTCATTACTGGACCTTGAACTTTGGAATTGCGCAATGGCTGATTCAATCACTCGACCAATCACCAGTTCCAGCCCCAACAAGTGATTTCATGAAGCATGTTAAATTAGGGGTTTATCGGACTAATGTCTTCTTGTCATGAGTGGATTGCAGTCATAGGTATTCTTTCATGTTATGACATGATGATGATGAAGGAGATGGAGAAGGAGGCCATGATAAGAGAGAATTATGGAGCTAAAGAAACTAGATGATCATCAAGCGAGAAGACAAAGGAGCACAAGATTACAAAAGAAGAAAAAATATCAATACCACATTCAATTCTCCTTATCTTCAAGTCATGAGGAGGAGAAAGAAAATACCATGTTCTATCTATCGAGAAGACAAAAATAAACTAGCAACAAAGAGTGACTTGCAACTACCATGTCATCATGTAGTCCATGTCATCAGTTTCATGTCATGTTGTGTCATTAGTCATCATGAGCCACATCATTTTATGGATTATGAAAATTCTGTAATGGACAAATATAATGTAAATTGGAAGTCCAAGAGTCATTCATGTAATGTGAAAAGTCATGTAGGAAACTAAAAGGTCATAGAGAAGTCGAATAGTCATGAGGGTAGTCCAAGAGTCATAAGAGAGGTGAAGGATAACTACACTTGTTATATATACACCCTCATTGTACAAGAAAAGGATTTTTCACCTTGACTTCTCACAAAGGGCATTAGGGAGACAAAGTTAGTACTATTGGAGAGCAAGTAGTTGACGAGCTCTAGTTTTGTAGCAAGGATGCTACAACTTCTAGGGATACCAACTTTGCTTCCTCAACCTGGGGTTTGTACAAACGTGGAGGTGACAGTGTTGTATACACAGTAGATGCAATGGTATACTCATGTCACTTTTCATCTGGGGTGATAGACCACTATGTTTTTTCAAACCAATCTTCTATTGACTAGAAGGAGTATGGCTACTAACAACAAATGGAAAACTATCTATAATACCAAAAGGAAATATTGCCTATCTTAGGAAATGAAAATGTTGAATGGGAAAGTGTCATGAAGTGACATGAAATTATCTAGTTAATCATTTACACATTACTTGCAAAATATACCTAATTTAACCATGCATTCTAACATCTAGTTAGTTAGACTAAATAAGCATGGAAAGTAACCTCAAACTACTCTAATTGTTGTATGCATGCACTAACTAGAAATTGCAAAAAAGAGGTTTTTTGTTTTGTTTTGTTTTGTTTTGTTTTTTTTTAAATAAATGTAAATGCTAAGTGAACCAATCTGATCTTTTGCAAGGGAGAAAGGCACGGGGAAATAGGTCCAGAATGGTGCAGAGGGTATGGAAGCCAAGTGGAGGCCTAACCTAAGCTTAGATGATCATTTTTGCTTAATTTGGGCTTAAAACAAGATGTTATAGGGTTTCCTATAGTACTCAGGATGTCCTAGCTTTTACTACAGGATGTCCTAGTTTACTACAGGAAACAGGTTGAAAGCTATAGGAGGGTAGGAGAGGTGGAATAAAGTGTGGGAAAGGTGTCTGATGGTGGGATAAGGAATAGAGGAGGTGTATACTTCTCAAGGCTTAACCCAACTCTTCAAAATGGTTTGATTTTCTCAAGGGAGATGTCCACTTTGCTACAAAATAGAAATTCAGACTAGTGGTTAGTAGACCTAGGTAGTATGGACGAAGACAACTTAGATGAGGCTGGTGAAATGATTTCTCCATGAAGATCAGGAAATCCAGCAACAACATACATTATTTCCTTCATTTATGCATAACTTCATTTACATATGGAAAACATAAGTTGAATTTAGGAAAAACCAGAATTATTGATGGCTAATGGCGAAATCTATGAAATGAAATGCTCTCTAAACTGCAACAACTTGAAAAACCAAAATGAAAATTGCATGTGCCTCTAAGTTATTATAACTAGTAATCTACTCAATCAAGAACCCTAGCCATGCAATGATCTAAAGAGACAAATCTACTTTTGCGGTTGTGAGAGTGGGGCCCTCAAACCATGATCCCATGGGGGAGATGAGGAAGATGCCACTATCACAACCTTTTATGAAATATTCACTTTCACTATTGTACCACTAATCTACCTTTTCAACTAATGGGAGAAAAATTAAACAATCATTCAAGTACTTGAAAATGGGATAAAACATATATAACGTCAGCAACTAACTATGAATGTAATCTAAGCATACATATACAAAAAGAAGAGGAACCTCTCTTGCTGGGGTTGGGCCCTAACCCAAGAGCTTCAACCCTCTGAGTCAACTCAGTGCTAGATGAAAGAAACCCTTTCCATTATCACCAAAATGTCAAAAATAACATGAGAATAATAGTCACAATTTCTTATGCTCAAAATTGCCTCTTGGCTATAATAAAAATTCAAATCCTAATGAGGTTGTAGGCATTCTTATTTATACAACTAAAGATACCAACAACTTCCTTAAAATTAGGGAGGCTTTGCTCCTAAACTCTAGATTAACTTGTCTTCAACTATCATTCGCTTCTCTACTAGTGAACTTGGTGGGCTTGGCTGCTTGTAACTTTGAGCTGATGAGATTTGGTGGAGGAATCTTCGAGTGATTGAGGAGTTAAGGAGGGAGATCCAATCTCCTAATATACCTCTTTCTTGTCTAATCTAAGTTTCTGCACTTAAATTAGCCAAAAAATGCTCCAAATCCTATAATTAATGCACATTAGGCCACATGACATAACATCTCACGTTTACCATTCTCACTAAGCAAAATATAATAAAATATGTAAAGAGATGTGAGAAAAGTTGATTTTAATAAGCTAGAGTTGCATTAAGGTCCACATAATTCACCTATTAATGAGCCTCATCATCACCCCCTACTGAAAGTGTTTCTCATCCTTTGAGAAAATTAATCTATGTCCATTTCTTTCATTACTCTTGTGGCCTCTTTGATAGCTCAAGCTTCTATTGATGTAGTCTCCTTTTGTGGATAAAATAATGCATGCTTCTGTATTTCTTCCCATTCATTTATTTCCTCTTCCTCCTTTCTTCCTTCTAACATACCCAATAGCAATGGTGGACTGAGTTTCAGACCAATCCAGTTGATTTTGAGTCTCTTTAGTGCCTTCTTATATAATGGGGTCCTTTCTAGTGCATCTCTCATTCTTTTAGGGGAATGATACTCCCTGATCCTTAGGTTATATGGTAGAGTGCCCTGTCTCTTTTGGCATGATTTCTGGCTTTCACCACCGAGAAATCTCAAGGTGTCTTCAAAATGAGTGACTGCTTGCTCTTGTGTAGCTAGGTATATTGGTGAAAGTTGGGGATCTTTAATGATGATGTTGTGGGTGCTAATGACAAACATGGAATTGATCTATTCTGCTCTGATGCCAACAAGCTCTTTTTCTTCTCTTTCCAACACCCTCTTCACTTCCTTAGCCCCGGCCTCCTTATGACTTACCCATGATGCAAGGGCCATTAGTTGTAAGCCACCCATCTTTGCATTTGGGTCCCACACATTCAAGTCTGTTAAGGCCAAGTTGTGTAAGTGGAACTCAAATATCTTGGCCTTATCCTTGAGGGTTCTTTGGTCCCATAGCTCAATGAACTACCTATATTCTTGGAAAGGCATAGTCCCCTTTTGTGCTAGTGTCTTTATCTGAAATTGCAGCCATTTATCTTTGAGGTACAAGGCATATGAATTTGGTGGCATCCTGCATTAGAGTTCCTCCACAGAGAGGCTTGAAATAATGGCCAATTGGCTCTATTTTTCCTATACCTACCTCCTTAGCCATGTGTCTTTAGCCTCTAGTTGAAATTTTGATAATTTGTTCTATGTCTCTTATCCTACTCAACTCTATTCACATATCCAGTAACTTCTCTTCCATATGGCCCACATCCTCTACATTCTTTGATTTAGCAATTTGCATCCAACGATTTTTCATTCATCTCTCCTTCTCAAGCTCAAAGAAGAGAGGGATGGAAAATTTCTATGTTATTACTCTACCTCCCTCAATGAATTTGTAATAAGAGATCATATTGGGTTGTGGGTTAGGTTCTTGCAGTGCTTGTGAGTCTCCCTTTAATGTCTTTGGAGCATCTACCTCCTCCTGAACTTGTGTTGTTGCTTCCTTTCCTTTCCTCTATCCTTATTGTCCTTCCTATTGCCTTTTCTCTATTTCTTGTAGTGCTGACAGAGTTTCCAGTAGGATTGTTTGTGTTTCATACAGGATGATTTTTCCTTTATGAAATGGGGTCAAAGGTTCTTTGATTTCATTTGTTGATTTCGACCTCGTGATAGGCCTCCTAAGATAGGTTATTGGCGACTTTGGGGAAGCTTGTTTTGATGTGCCCTCTTCACCTTTCATTTCTAAGGAGACTAGTTTTTCTTGTTCTTTTGGTGAGTCCTCAATAATGATAGGAGTCTTGGTGGGTGTTTGTGGTCTCATCTATTTGATGCTAGTGCTCCTCCTTGTTTTGAAATATAGGGGAGTCTACCTCTCCCTTTTTCCTATTGACTCTATGGGTGTACTCAGGGTAGTCAAGGTAGCAGTTGCCTCCTTCTCTGTGGGTTCAAGAGATACTCTTGGAGATTCCTCCCTTCCTTGGTATGTTTTTCAGGGCTTGCCTCATCCTTCTTTTCTTCCTCCCCACTATTCTATTTTCCTTATTCTTCTTCCTCTGGTTCTTTCTCTTCTTCTCCAAGTTCTTCCTCTTCTTCTTTAGGTCCTTCCTCTTCTTCTTCAAGTTCCTCTTCTTCTTCCTCCTCTCCACTAGAGGTTGGGTCCCTCTAATATTCAATTACAATCTCCCTGTCCATGTCCCTAAATGTGGACCATAGAATAGGGACTCTCAGCTCGCTCAAGGCATCTTCTAGTATGAGCTTGATGAGTCCATGATGTGCTAGCTGCTAATGTTTTCCTTCATGTACCTTTAGGCTCATGTCTATTATTGATATCAACAAGGAGGGTACACTAAGTCTTTTGTTAACGGGTAACTCCTCTCCAAATCTCATCTCATGGAGGAGTCTAAATTGGTAACCATAGATTATACTGATCCTTCCTTCACAAGAAATATATTTGAGAATGTGATAGCTTACTTCATCCCAAGGATAGGGAAGGTTCTCCCTTGTAATACCATTTTCCTTAATTGGCTCTTCATCTCTCAAGAAAATGTTCTTCTTAGCAAAAGTGTTGCTAGCTTTATCATCCTTTCTCCATTGCATTCCTAGAGGAAGTGTAGTGATTCTGTTAATGATTTCAGGGGTAATTGTCATTGACAATTCTCTTACCACAAAAGTAGCCCTGATTCTAGCCTAACGGGTGAGTGACATGGAACGTTATTGAGCTACATCATCATCATAGTGATCTAGGTGGCTCCAGAGACACATACAGGACAAAGATGGCTTATGAAAGCTCAAAAATCAAAGTGATCAGAATGCTTTCAAACCAGGACCAGAGTGTAGATCTCGTTCTCTTGATCACAGTGGTGTGAATGGTTCGTCAATCCAAGCTCGTATGAGGGAGAAGGAGCCAATCAAAGTTTCGTTGACTTTTGCTGACTAGGCAGGCTTAAGGAGGCAACAATTTGGACAAAATACGACCACCGAATTCCAGCCAACCTAGGCCAGGTTCTAGGAAAATTTGTGGCCTGGTTAATTTGTCTCCTTTGATCATCTTTTGAATTTTAAAAAATGACTAATTACTTTTAATAATAAAACAAAATATATTAAAATGGGTGGCGGGCCATGACCCCTTACAACCCTCCAACCAAACACCATAAAAAAAATAAAAAATAAATAAAAAATAAATAAATAAATAAAAAATAAAAATAATAATAATAATAATAATAATAATTAAAAATAGGCCGGTGGTCATGACCCCGCCGACCCCCACAACCACTGTGCCATATTAATAATAGGGTGCGGGCCACCCCTGACGGACCCGCCACCCATGATGGAACCACCACCATAACAGAGCCCAAATAAAATGTAGTGAGGAGATTTGTTAAGGGTGCTGGTGGGGGTCTAACCTGCCCAGACCATGTGGCCGGCCCCCGAGTAGGTGGCCCCATAACTGCATTACAATGACCCCATTAAAACCATGTACAACCTGTGGTACACCAACACACAAACCTTAATGCACCAAAACCATGCGCTATTTCAAAAGGGATATGGAGGGTATGGGGCTGGCTGCCAATGTGGACCTGACCCCCAAAACATTCATGTGGTTAAAAAAATAAATCAAAATGACATGTAATTTTGGGGAGGTCGGGATTTGATCCCCCGACCTCCGTTGTCTAAGTTGGCCATTTACCACAATGCCAAACCACCTTATTTGATAACTCTACCCAAACATTTACATAAACCCATCATTTTTCAGTGCGACCAAGATGGAGGAATCAAGAACGGGCATGGAAACTGAGACACATTTTTTTTAATTAATTTATTGCAGGTGGAACCATGAAGGAGCGAAATTTCCAAGAGGGTGAAAATTTTGCAGTGTCCAAATCGGACAAAATTTATGTCGATCTTACACCTCTCAGCAACACGAGCCTGATGGTGTAGTTAGTTTCTTGATCTGAGCATCCGATTTGTAGAGGAAACGGAGGAGGGAATCTTTGAGGAATCTAAGGGGAATCTAAAAGATTCCTTAAGCCCCAGATTCTCACCTTCTTAGAATTTAGAAATTTGACAATCGATTTTGGACTATTCGACACCACAAATTTGATGGTGTATTCAGATTTTCCATTTTCTCATTCTATTTTTCAGCCACTTTTTTAAGTGGAGTGTAGGTTTCAGCATTCATGTGGGATTCCATGGGATTCGATGCCTTGAGATTGATGGTATGGCCAGCTTTAACAATTTGACATCCTTTCCTTTAGATGGCCCTAGATGTGAGGTATATGCAGTGTGTTCATGTACTTCTTTTGCTATGCATTGTGCTGCACAGATCCCTGTTTGATGATTGATGTGGGATCTTGTTTTCTTGTTTTCATGATTCCTACTTGATGTGACACAAAATCATTTGTGGGATGTACTTGTTATCATGATTCATCATGTTTCGTTGAGATCCCTTTTTTTATGTTGATGGGATACTCCATGTTGCCATGTATGTTTGCATTGAGATCCTTTTTATGCCATGTTGGCTAGATGTTCATCATGCATGAGTTTGTGTCATACTGATAGGAGTCCTTTTTTACTGAGAGTTCCTGTAGCAGAACATCTCTTGGAGCCACTCCTACGTGAGGGAATTTTCCTTGTATGATAGAGACACCACCTCTTATGTACATCATCACTATTGACAACACTTAATGTAGCGGCCTACACCATCTTGACACCGGGGCCTGGAGACGTAGTGCCTCCTAGACGAACTCCGTTATAAACATCTTGTTATTTTATGTTGCTGATGATTGTCATGTTCCTTGTTCTTTACAACATGCACATGTATTCATTTATCTTCTTTTAAAAATGCAATTTAACACGTCACCAATGTAAAACGTCTTGGAAGGGTCCTTCATCACACCCGAACCTGGATCACATATCCTCTAAGAAGCTCTAAGAATCCCAACCATTGATGCCTTCTAAATATCTCTACCACAAGGGGATGGAGGTTTATTCTGGATGTCCCTGTGGGCTCGCTTCTGTTGAAACCTCCTATCATTTTCTGCTCTCTGGCAAGATGACTGTACGAAGTTTGATGGCCTAGCTCTAGAGCTTTCTAAGGTGAATGAGGGTTTTTATTTTAGGAGGGTTATTGCAATTCTCTATTTATCCCCACACAATTTTGTCTACCGGCAAGCCCACTGTAATTGCTAAAGATAAATGCAGATTTCATTATTTTTTCTCTTTCCTAGCCATCAAATCAAAACACAGAGAATATGGGCCACCTACCTTTCACTCTAATTCCCTGAGTGAGGAGAATTTATGAATAGTTGGTCCTAGGTACCCCCTTGGAGAGTTTTTTTTACAATTTTCATTGTTTCCTGTAGTTCTCTGCGTTTCATGTAGGTGTTCCCTGTAGTGTTGTTTCCTGTAGGATGGATGAAACTAGTTTTCTTCTTCGATGGATCTTCCAAGTGGCCTTGCTTCTCTTGATCTCGAAATGAATGATGTGTGTATGAAAGTTAAGAACCTTTTCTATTTATGGTTGATTCCTTGGAGTACTGTGTTGGCAGGAAGTGTAGGTGATTTCCCCTTTTGGACCGTTGGACCACCATTAGTTATCATGCAACCTTCCCTCGTAATCATCACCAACTCCTATGAAACTTAACTTGACCACATTTTTGACTCGTTTTCTTTCATGTGGCCTTGCCATGTGTCCTACTGACTATGAGCTTACTTTTTGTTTTCAAGCTGAGGGTGGCCAAGTTAACTGGCCACCTTCATCTTATAAAATAAACTTTTTCATATTCCTACACTTTTATCATATTCGTACTTAGGAAAGAGTGTGGATGACGTTCCATACCTATGTCTTCCTTCGCTTGGTTGATGCATGTTGGAGGGTAGCTATGTTGTGCTTCTTGTTCAGGTACATGTTTTTCCTTGGCTCTTATTTTGTTGATTTCACACAACTGACATATTTTTCTTCTTTGTTGAGGTGTGCAGATGCTTGGCCTCTTCTATTGTTGCTTAGCCTTAGATATGTTCCATAGTGCTTGCAAGGGTGTTGAAACTCTTTTTCTGCATGGATGCTGAAGGAGGAGGCATGGAGAATTGTTGTTGTCATAACACATGCTGCTAAAGGGTTTCCTATAGTACTACAGGAAATCTTGTAGCTGCCTCTTTCATAATTCTTTTGTTTTCTTTCACTTGGAGGAGGAATAGGTGGTGAGATAGGAGTGGAAGGGGTGGCAATGGGGGAGATGGAGTGGTAGGTGAGTGAGGCCAAGATGGTATTGCCCTAAAAATTCTATATATATAATTATATATATATATAATATAAATATTATATTATCCTTTTTGAGTGGTTTTTGATGGACACAAAGGGTGGCATGGTTATGAGTTGGTGTTGGGTGAGATGTGGTGAGGTGAATGGTCCCCTATTTCAACTCATAACAGGCTTGCATGATCATTTCTCAACTGGAATTCCATTCCTGTAGAGTTTTAGGACATTCTGTAATACTACGGGAAATTCTGTACAAGTTAGAAAATTGCCTGCAAACTAGTTTTTGATGCTTGTAAATGAGGATGGGCGATGGAGACATGGTAGGCATGGTATCAGGCACCTTATGGATGTTTTCACCTAGGTCCCTTATTGAATTTTCTCTTTTTTTTTTATTTTTTCTTCAAAAATAAAATAGTTTTCAAGAATTCGGTGAGTTGGAAGTTGAGACACTTCCAATCACATTCTCTTCCTTACTGATAGTACTAATAAACTATTCCTTTGACAAATGTCTTTTGTAGGCGTTCAATCTGTATCCATTAACAAGTAAGGGGATGCCTTCTTCATCAATGGTTCTTATCTAAACAACCCCATTTCCATGGCACTTTTCTATTACATATGGGCTTAGCCATATGGTCATCAATTTTCCTTTGAGTCATACCAAACCTTTCTTTGTACTTGAGTCACATTTATGTGTAGGAGGGCCTACATCCTGAATTCATATAACCCATTGAGCTAGAGCAACCTCTCTTGCTCTTCCCTTGTAACATCCAAATCCAATTGTGCTTCCATTCTCAAATTGTTGTACTCAAACTCAATGGAGAGAAAAGCCTTCTTCCCATAGACCAAATCATAAGCGGTGAAGCCAGTGGTTGTCTTCCAAGTTGTTTTATAGGACCAAGTAGCCTCCATTAGTCTTTCAGCTCAATCTTTCCTATTGCTGCACCTCACAACCTTTGTGAGAATTCTTTCCAATGCTTTGTTGGTAACCTCTAGTTGTCCATTGGCCCAAGGATGGTAAGAAGTTGACTTCCTGTGCTTGATCGTATGTTGACTCAACAAATTCTTAATCCAATGTGAAGTGAATTGAGCATCCTGGTCAGTGAATAGCTCTCTAGGGAACCCAAACTTGTAAAACACATATCCCTTAAGAACTCAACCACTTTCTCTTATGTTGCTACCTTGAGAGCCTTGGTATCAGCCCACTTTGTCAAGTAATTAGTGCACACAATTATGTACTTTTTCTACCCTAACGATGTATCAATGGGCCCAATGAAATCCATTCCCCAGTTGTTAAATGGCTCAAGAGTCACTTGACGTTGCATAGGCATTTCATCCCTAGGAGTAGGTTTCACCATTCTTTGAGACTGGTCACATTGACTGGTATATCTTCTTGCATCTTGGTGAAGAGTGGGCCAGTAGTAGCCAGCTTGTAGTACCTTGAAGGTTGTTCTCTTGGTTGAAAAGTGACCTCTAGAAGGGCCATCATGATAGGTGTGAAGAGTGTCAAAAAATTCCTCCTCCTTGAAACATCTCCTTAGAATTTAATTTGGGCCTAGCTTGAAGAGATTGCCCCCAACCCAAATGAATGGTGCACTTTTTCTTATAATTATGCTCTTTTCCTTGGAGGACACATTTGGAGGGAACTATGCAACCACTAGGTAGTTGGCTATGTTAGAAAAACATGGAGAGATAACTGAAACAATGAATAAATTCTCATTTTGTAGATAATCATCAACCATTCATGTAGGAAAGGAAAGTTTAGACAAAAAATCTATAACTACATTTTCTTTACTAGGCTTATCAATGATAGTTAGATCAAACTATTGTAAAAAAAGAAACCATCTAATAATTCTGGCATTCACATCAAGCTTATTCATCAAATATTTAATAACAACATGGTCAATATGTACAAAGGTCTACTACCCAGTGATATAATGTCTAAATTTATTCAAGGAAGGGGCAACAAGTAGGAGCTCTTTTTTAGTCACAATATAGTTCAATTCAGCCTTAAACAAATTTTTGCTGATGAAGTAAATGGCAGGTAACTTGTCATCTATTTGGCCCAGAGTTGCTCCTTAGCTTTTTTAGAGGCACCAACATGGATGTGGAAAGGAAGATCCCAATTTGGTCCTTGGAGTATAGGTGCGGTAGTCAACTTGTCCTTTAGGGTTTTTAGGGCCTCTTGGAAGCTTTCTGACAATATAAATTCGAAGTCCTTCGCCAATATTCTAAACAAAGGTGAGGCTAATTTGTTGAAGTCCTTTATGAATCTCCTATAGTATCCAGCTAAGCCCATGAAACTTTTGTCATCCCTCTGCGTTTGAGGAGTAGGGACCCTCTTTATGATAGCAATTTTATTTGGGTCCACTTGCAATCCTTCCTAGGATATTGAGAGACCTAGAACAATTGATGCATCCATCAAGAAATAACACTTCTAAGGACTAAGGGATAAGTTCATTTTAGTGCATTTTTTTAATACTTTCCCCAAGTTAGAGAGAGCCTCTAGGAAATCACACCCATAGGTTGTGAAATCATCCATAAAAATTTCCATAGAGTCATGGACTAGTTCTGCAAAGATGCTAAGGACTGCCCTTTGAAAAGTGGTAGGGGCATTGCCTAATCCAAACGGAAGGACCCTGTAAGAAAAGATACCCCAAAGACAAGTGAATGTGGTTTTATCTTGGTTCTCTGGGCTGACCTGGATCTAATTGTAACTACTAAATCCATCCAAGAAATAAAATAGATTCTTTCTTGCAAGACCCTCTAATACTTGGTCAATGAAAGGTAGAGGGAAATGGTCTTTTTTTGTGGCTTTGTTTAGCTCTCTATAGTCAACACAAATCCTCCATTTCCCATTCTTCTTTAGGACCAAAACTAGAGGAGACACCCACTCCCTATCTGAGATGGGGTAAATGAACCCTGCATCCAACAACTTTTGCATTTCTACTTTAACTATATCTTTGAGAGTTGGGTTCATTATCCTTTGAGGTTTGCATACTAGATTGCATTGTTCCTTGATGTAAATGTGGTGAGTACACACTGAAGGGTGCACTCCCTTCCTTTCCTTATAAATCCAGGAAAAGGAATCCAACTACTCTCTTAGCATGTCACATAACTCCTTTTCCTGATGTGTAGAGAGAGGGGTTGATTTTCAATGTTCTCTCTGGACCAAATTCTATCATCTTGACTTGAGTTGGACTTGATTCTACTAGGCATAAATCAATCCAAGGGTTATCTGCATCTCTATTTACTAACTCCTCAAGGGACATGGTGTTGGGGGGCTGATTCTAGAGGATTTTCTCAATCAGGTTCATCAGGTTGCCCCCCTCCTATACTAACATCTAGGGTACAGATTGGGGAAGAGTAGACTTCATCTTCCTCCTCCTCTTCTAACCATAAAGGTAAGTCATGCTCTAGATATGTTTGAGCAGGAGGGTAAAATACTAATTGCTTGGACAAATGCCCATTTTTAATGGTCATATTCCTAGCCCTACAACTTATGTAAGCATCAACAGTGGCTAACCATGGTCTTCCAAGGATGAGAGGATAACCATTGAATGTGGTCTTAGGTTGGATAACTAAGAAGTCAATAGGGTATTCCAAGGAATCAATGGAGACCATCACATCCTCAACAACTCCCTCAGGAGCTACTATGGATCTATCTGCAAGAAGCAAGGTTGTTGTGGTCTTCCTTAATGATCTTTGGAGATTCAGTTTAAGAATAGTCTCCTTAGTAATCACATTGATGACAACCCCAAGATCAATCAAGGTATGGTGGAAAATGATACCATTGATGTGCACATCTACCATGGGACTTCCAGGACCTATATACTTCGAGAAAATCACTCACCCCAACATTAAGTTAGATAGTTGTTCAATGACATTAATGGTAGGGGTGTCTTTCTTTCGCCTCCCAAGATGTTTGAAGCATTTATCCTTTATTAACTTTTTGTAGATGGGGACATCCTTGATAGCTTGGAGGAGAGGGATTTGAACACACAAGTTTTTCAATTCACCCAAAAGTTCAGTCTCTTGTTGGGCATGCTAGATAGGATGGATTAATATCTCAAGAAAAGGAGGTGGATTGGCTTGAGGAACACTCTCCTCCTTTTCCTCTTCAAGCTCATTGGGTGGATATGGAGGTTGATTATATGGAAGCACTCTTCCAGGTCTAAGGTTGATTTCTTGAATTTCCACAACATAGGCAAGGTTACTAATACATTTCCCAACTATAAACCTATTGTGCTTGTTTTCTTTTTGGGTTTGGATTTGGCTGAGTTGGAATCTAAGGTTTCTTAGGTGGAGTAGGGTGAAGGAGTTGTGGTTGAGATGTGTAGAGCCTCTAACTTACACCTCACCATCCACTATTACCTACTGTTTTTTATCACTTACCTCTCTCTTTTGCCTCATTTTCACTGTAAAACCACCCAGATCATTACATTAGATGTCATTAAGCATGATCAAGTGAGCCTTGCTAATGTGTGACTGTTTTGTTTAGATTTTGACATATTTACAGGCATTCCATAGCTCTCTACCGATTCTGCAGCCATCTGCTGATTCCGCAGCGATCTGGTGATTCCGCAGCCTTTTTGTTAATCTCAAGGTTCCACGTGCCATTTTGCCAAATGAGCCACATGGGCACTTAGGAATCAAGGTGCTCGAGGTTCCTGTGCTATTGGTTCAGTCATCCACGTCATCTGCACCTTCGGTCAATAAGGGTCAAGTTACGGTCAACAAAGGCAGCTTAACGGTGATGCGTAAGCTGTTGGGTCACGTCAGTCCAAACGATGACTTATCCGTGTTACACAGGTTGTGGGAGACATAATCCAACTCTGGATTCAATGCCCATAACGACTAGAACCTCCAGCTCATCCACGCAGGCTTATGACGTGTTAATTAAAACTTAATTATGCATGACAGTAAGTTATTTTTCAGTTTTAGCTGTACGCGTTAGGCTATCTTTCAGATGCCTATAAAAACTTGCATCTGCGTACGCTTAGATAACGTTTTAATTGCTGTGTTTTTATGAACTTGTTATAATTTTAGTGCATTTCAAGACTCTGTTTTAATAG
>APFE030022994.1:0-12610 GCA_000404065.3 Pinus taeda | reverse complement strand
CTTTTGTCAGAGAATATAAGGAACTTGACATAAAACAAACGCAGCAGCCATTGTTCGAGTGGAATATGCCGCTTTATTGTCAGAGATCATAACAAATTATAGGTGCCCACTTTGTTTAGAAGATTGGATATATTTCAAATTTAAAAATCGCGCTGGTTTTTTCTAATATTGAGAACCAGTCCGCACGGTATTGAAACGGTTTTGAAAGGAGGCTAAGCCATAAATACTAAATAAGGTTTCAAATCGCTTTTTATTATCTATGGTTCTCTCGTGTGATGTTCACATATTGAGTTGGCTTTGAACTATTTTTTAATTTTTTCTATGAGATACTAACTGTACAAGCTTTCTAAATATAGTTACTGATATTTTAGTTTGAAACTTATTTTTTTATTTTACAATTGTGAGTAAAAGTAAAAACATAATAGCTGTTAGTTTTAATGGTTAAATTTAGAAAATATTAATTATAGTCTTGAAAGTTGACAAAATCAAAATGATAATGATTATATTTAGAAACAAGAAAATAATTTGCATTCTTGAATATTTTTTGAGATACAAAAAGTTAACAGCTAAATTTAGAGAGTTGATCCCTAACTCCATTCTCCAATGTCATAGAAAAAAAACAGTTAAATTTAAAAATAAAAAATCTTACAAAAAAATTAAAGAAACCTTAGAAATTTATTGGTGAAATTTATGGATAACTTAATTTTTTTCAATATTTTAAGAGTGTTGCAAAACCTTAGTCTTAGTTACTAAATCCTTGAGGGCTTATTTTTGTAAGGTCCATTAGTTATATGAATACAACAATGAGGGAAATAATATGGAAGCATTCACTGAGCTTCCCAATAATATTTTGATTTTAAAATAAATATATTAATATATATATCTTTTTATTCTCTAATTATAATAAATTTATTATTAGATATTCATATTTATTGTGCTATATATTAACATCCACTAATTGTTTAATACAATATGTGTCCCTTAACCAAAAAGGCATTATGAATGCCAAAAAACTGAGAATTACAAACTCTTCCACAATTCCACCTCTAACCACTATTACCATTAAGAGAAAATGACATTGATTACTTTGATAATCCTTAACATACAATCTCTAAAATTAGGTAAACCAAATCTTCCACAATGTCACCTCTAACAACTATTGCCATTAACAAAAAATGGCATTGATTACATTATAATCTTTAACATACAAACCCTAAAATTAGGCAAACCATAGTGCATGGTGATCTCTAACACAATGAATTCTAGAAATTCCCCCCCCCCTAGTATAATGTCACGATGAAGACATTGTGACTCCTAAAAAGTCACAACACACATCAACTTTAATACTTAGCACATTAACTATAACCTATGTATACTTAATGTGGCATAACATAGTCAAGGTAGAGGTGAATCAAGTGTAGCTCCTTCAAATTAAATTCCATTAGAAGGGAATATAAAAAATGTTGAGTATTATGTAGATGATATTTTGACTATTGACATTGACGAAAAGAGCATTTTATGGGAGTTAGTCTATGGCAATGATATAGATGAAGACTCATAATTCTCCCATTAGATAATATCATAATGACATATATTTTGTAGATCACTTGGGGCCTTAATGTTGGTGTGTCAAGCACATTTCTGCTATTATGCTTATTCTCTCACAAACATAAATGTATATTTCTCAAATTTTATAAAACAATATTGATGAGTACTCATAATTATCCCATTAGATAATATCATAATTGCATATATTTTTTAGATCACTTGGGACCTTAACGTTGGTGTGTCAAGCCCATTTCAACTATTATGCTTATTTTTCACAAACTTAATTATATATTTCTCAGATTTTATAAAACAATATGATTTTTTCCTATTTATCCCTGGATCCACTAAAATTAGCAAAGTATAGATATGTTTTTCTTAATTTAATTATATGTATTTCAATGTTGATTGGATTCTATGAAAAACCAAAATCGATGCCTTCCACAAGGTACCCATTGTGACTACCATTAGTTTTGTCCTGTTTCTAAGTAGAAATTAGAATTATATTGTAAAGTAGGATGGCTAAGTTCCAATAACACTTTCAAGGTATATAGAAAGATCTGTTAGATTCACTGAAGTACCCGTGTTGAGGATTTTTCTTATATTATTTTTTTAGCATTCAATTTTTATATGTCTCAAATTTCAATTGCGGAAAGTATTTTTGTCTTACATGAAAAGAGAATTAGAGTAGTGGAAGAAATCAACTTAGAAAAATATCCAAAAATAGAAATCACCACATTCAAAAGAGAATAAACCAAGAAGGAGATAATAGAATAAATGTTATTCTTATCATGATGAGGAGGTAATGGAGACATATATCGATATCCCATGTATCATAAAAATGGTAATTGTTTATTTTATAGTGTCACTCTATAAATTTGGAGTAAACATATTTTGATACATATTTCATTAGAATCTATTAAATGATAGAAGTGATTGTAGGAAGCAAAAACATTACCCGACACAACAATATCCAAGGAATTTTTCAGATGAGGTTGCAACTCGCTAGTCATAGATGTTATAGGTTCTTCAAATTTCCTATCTCAAAAGGCATGGCTCCTTGAGAAAATTGTTGTTTAAGTTAAATTGTAAAAGGTTCAGAAGATTCCCTAAAATGGATGGAATTTTAGCATTAGAAAATTGGAGAAAATGTTTAATACTTGCAACTGTGGTAGTTGGGTGAAAGTGGCAGAGACTGAACTCTTAAGTTATTTGTGGAGAGATATAGATGTTTATGTCTTCAAAGCTCAGAGACAGAGACAGTCTCTAAGAGTAGGAGTCAAGCAAGGATAATATTGTGTGATAAACCCAAATACTTGAGTTTAATGCATCTTCCCAAGTCCACATGACTACTACCTGAATCATTGATGTAATTTGAAATCAATGCGTTAATTTTTAATCAGAGTGAGGCAAGCCACTCTACTTTTTGTTGGGATGAATAGCGTGTTCCCAAATTTTCATTAAATAGCCACCAAATTATTATTGCCAAATTTCCATTAACGATTTTTCTGCAACATTGTGATTGCCATGATAAGGCTAACATGTAAGAGTCCAGTTGAGTTAAAATCTTCACTTTTCTTAGATAAGTATTCAATGTGTTAATTTGAATGTTCACATTTATAATAGTTATCCATAAAATATTAGTATAAAACTAATAAATAATAATTAAAATATCTTACTAAATATTTATCTAATTTAAATTTGATTTCCAATATTGTTTTCAAATTTCTATTAATAATTATGTACCGTATGTGTGCACAATTATGAGTGCTAGGTAAAGAGGTTCAACCTTATATTAGTGAAAATATTCTTACCTACAAGCCAAATTCAACTCATTTTGTGCATATTTTTCCTTCATAATCGTTTCAGAAAATATAATACCAAATATTTTGTTGACAACATTGAGTAGAAAGCTTCAAGTCTTACAGGTAATTATTTAATATGATAACATAAAATATCATTGACACTTGAATTAGTTATCCATATAAAACTCCTAATAAAAATTATTGAGCAAAGTAAGAATATTGAATAGGAAAGTTCCAAAGAAATATGATAAAATCTATGAGTTAAAACATATTTAAATATATAAATAAGGTCTAATTTATAGACAAAATAGTATTTTTCATTCCGAGATACAACCTCAAGAAAGACAGATTTTTTAGTGTCTAAAATACATTTTTGAACTCATAAATTAATTCAGCCCTGAAAAAACCTTGGGGGACTCAAATTCTACAAATTAAACAACTAAAAGTCAAGTTTTTAAAAATAACTGCTAGAATTTGGTTTGAATTGAAATTAATTAAAAAAATGATAATGATAAAAGCTATTTCCTCTATAAGTTAGACTACAAATAAAAATAATAATTATGTTAAACACATAATTAATATAATATTTAAAGATATGTGCGTTAAAAATATTATAATTTTAATCCAATGTAATATAAGAACAACTACTAATCAATAAATATATAGTTTGTACAATAATGATTTTTTTTCCAACACTATAAAAGTATATCATTATTAGTGAAGCTAATCATTTTTTGTTGTTACTGTCATTCAAGGAAAACTACTCCATCTGGAATGTAATATAATAACAACTAGTAATCAATAAATATATAATTTGTACAAGAATGATTTTTTTTTCCAACAGTATAAAAGTCTATCATTATTAGTGAAGCTAATCATTTTTGTTTGCTACTATTATTCAAGGAAAACTACTCCATCTGGAATGACCCGTTAGTGGTCTACGAGGTGTCAGATGGCTCATGGGCTTGGGTCATTTACCTACTTTCTAAGTCGTTAAGCGTCTTTAAATCTTAATTGTAACACTTAAAACTATATTAATGTTAATTTTACATGTATTATCATACATTAATAGGAGTAGTTAATTTAGTGAATTTACATGTATTGGTTAGTTGATGTTTGAATACATTTTAGTGAATTTTTTATAGTGTCAAAAATATTTATCTAATAAATTTCAATGATAAGTGATTATTATTTAGATAATACCATTTTTTGAGAATGTTAATAGCATGGTTTAAGTTTCTTGATAGTCTTGCAACTAATATATTTTTCCAATTAAAACCGTATATTTACTACATTGAATAAGAACAAAATGAAATATAGGGATACATATGTAATTGAGAATATCTTCAAAGTATCACCAAGTATTTGTAGAGCATCAAGATTACAAAATAGAAGGTTCCATGATTAATCCTAAAACTATGTACCATTGATTTAGGACAAAGACATCCCTCATCAATATTCCTCAGGTGTGAGGGTACTTCCTTATTGAGTAGATAGTCCAAGTAATGATTTTATTACAAATAAAATCTAGATATAATTGAGCATACCTCGTTGTTAAAATACACTATGTGTCAAAAAAAAAGTTATTGGAGCATTTATAGATTTAGCAAAATAATAGTATGTGAAAAGTAAATAGGTTAGTATGGTATATCAACTTGTATCATCACCAAAGGGGTTGGAAGCTATATTGGCAATAACCATTTAGGTACGAATGAGAAAATACATGAAAGTTATTGTGTTTTAGATTGATGTTATCACCAAGGTTTCACCCTCATCATAACATAAATTTGTATCAAAAAATACATGCCAAAAATATTATAATGATATTTTCCCAAACTCATTTTCTTATTAGTATTATTTATATTAGATTTGTTTCCTGATGTATATCATTTTGGGTCCCCATATTAAAATCAACACCATATTGTACGACTTAAGGGTTATTTTTGTACATATTTTAACAAATGTTCTTAGTTCACCATGAATGTAACAACCATAGATTTGATCATTGGCATTAGAAAGAGAGAACTAATGTTATAAAAAATGTAAATCATCCATAAAACATCATAACAGTAAGGAATGGAGAGTGATTTCTTTTCACTTGATTATGATGTTATTGATATAATTAAAAAATTATTAAGAGAGCATGTAGATACAACAAATTTGATAATGAGCTAATAAAATATATTAATGTATGAACCTAAAAACCCTAAATCAAAATTCTCCAAAGCAAGAAATATTTAGCACAATAGATAAAGGTGAGTCCTTTATATCATGTTTTAACTAGATGTTGAAACAATTGAAAGAGGAGGAAGTTATAGATCTATTTACACCTACTATGAGTACATGGTGAAGCATACTACCAAAAGTAGCCATGATATTACTAGAAGTTTCCTAATTCAGTTAGTATTTTTTAAACATAAGCTAGAAAGGATATTATGGGATATTGAATAGCGAAGGAAACAAGTCATAAAATTTATTTTGTGGCATATTTAACTTGATTTAACATTTATTTAGATTCATAAAATGTTGTGTTTCCTAGAATAAAGTCATTGTATATCTATTAAAATAGATATATCAAATATGTATGCCTAAACATTAACAACTCATAAAAAATGTGAAATAAAATGAGTAAATGAAATAGAGTGCATGAGCTTAAATTCGAGATAGTGTAACTTAAAATATGGTTTTATAGTATCATGAAAGTTGAAACCACACTATTAAAATTGATGGTATGATATACAAATAATAGAAGATGTAATTAATGAAGAGATAATCGATTCAAGAAACATAGTTCAATGCATGTTTATAAAATTTTGGATTTTCACTTTTGTAGACCATATATATCGATGGAATTCGACAGATGATAAATGAATTGTTTATGTACGCCATGGTTGCAAAGGAAATAATGAAATAGTTGAATATATGAATTTGAAAATCCTTATATAAAATGCTATGAAGTCAAAAATATTTATAAAATAGAGTTAGAGGTTCTTGAGGCCTTCTCCATCATCACATTATTAAGAAAAAAATATGTTGAGAAACTATGTTAAGATGCTCAAATATTTAAAATAAATGGAAAAATGACATATATAAGTATGCATTTTATGCAGACCTAATGAAACATATTTTAAGATTGATATGGAAAGTTGTATTATGCGAATGGACTTATTTTAAACCTTGACTATGATGGATATCATACCTTTATTAATTCGAGATATATAATAGCTAACGTAAATGAATAATTACCATAAACTCTTAAACTTAAGTGTAAAAAGAGTTGAACAAAGAAGGAATGTTTGCAAGTCACAAAGATATTTCAAGTGTTAACTTAAATAAACTGTGTATGTGTTTACTGAGCTAAATCAAATATCTATGTCCAATATTTTATAACTCGTAGATAATGTAAAATAGAGTGTAATAGATTCACGTATTATTCACGACCTAATAAAACATAAATTTTCATAGGAACATATAAGCTTGAGCCATGCTATTAAAACATATGAGGTGATATCCAGGTATGAAAATATGTAACTAATGAAGAATAATTGTATGGAAGAAATCTAGAGAAATGGAAATTTGGAAAT
The DNA here is from genome assembly GCA_000404065.3 of Pinus taeda. Taxonomy (NCBI): domain Eukaryota; kingdom Viridiplantae; phylum Streptophyta; class Pinopsida; order Pinales; family Pinaceae; genus Pinus; species Pinus taeda. Next base: position 5,676 of record APFE030022994.1, on the reverse strand, counting down.
GGTTGAATATATAGAATTAAATCTGGATTCTTCTTGAAGAAAGAATACTTAAAGAAATACATCAAAGATAACAATGGTCCTTTTACAGTTCCCTGTATTTTTTGTTTGTAACAAATCATAATCCTTTTGAAATTTAATAGAAGAGTTGTATATAAATACTAAAGATATTAATTATCTCCAAGATTACATTTCTTGGCATAGGCAAGTTTAACAAAATTAAGGAAATGTTGAATTTGAGCATTATCGCATTTATGAAAATGTGTGGGTTAAACATATAATGGTTAGTTTTCTCCATCATGATATGTTTTGGAAAACTATAAAAATGCAATATAATAAAAGCTTGATAATGCTTCCTAATGGATACGTTCAGGGTTTATGAATATCTCTCACACTAAACCAAAGTAATTATTCCTAACATTTATTTTGAGGTATAAAAAAATATTTCCAATCATGACATAAATTCACATGGATAGTCTCTTTTATTTTAAGTTACACTATCTTCAATTTATACCACACATGCCCATATTCACGATTACTCTACAGATGTTCATATTAAGGAACCTCTTAGCATTATCCTTAACCTTGAAAAAATAAAACCTAATTTCAGCTCTTATAAAAAGTCCCCTTCTTTTTGGGAAAAGTGGGGTCAATTTAATCTTGTCAAAATTGCATCTTAAATTTTATTCTTCACAACAAATGAGAGCATCTTCATGACCTTTTACAAAACCCTTCTGAATATGTATAACACATAATTCAACATAGAAAAGAATAACAGAATGATCCTTTTGATCAATGTTATTTTAATATCGCAAAATGAATCATGGGTAATTGTCTAAGAGATTTGTTGTTTCTCATTGAAATTTTGATGATTGAAACACATGGTCAATAGTAGATAATGTAGAAAAAAATATCTTAGAAGACCATGAAAAAGAGGACTAACATATCATTTAAAAACCACCCTCTCAGTTATTTCTATTAGATAAAAAAATATTATCTAGAAATGAAAAAAATAAAAAAATATGCCTAAAGACACTGAAGGATCCTCTAGAATTCTATTAGCAACACAATCTTCTCCTCCTCGATTATCTCCTCTTCAATTAGGTGCACTAGCATGATAATTGATACATCAGTGGTATAGGCAATTATAAATGGTGGAACTAACATAAGAGGAATGGGTATATAATGTATATAAGTTACCTGTAGTTCATACAATCCCATAAAGCCTTGAATTATCCATTGAAATTTTTCTCATAAAAACTGATAAAAAACATAAGAAAATACACTAGAGAAATTGAAATGCTATTGGAGACTAAAGAATGGTCCCCTGTATTAAACGAATGTGAGAAATCATTTCCATAAAACCTTGACTCACTCGGAAAATGAAGGCCAATTGGATTTTTGGTCATTATATAGAATGGGAAAGCCTTGTTTCTATGGATTTCCCCTTTAGTTCATAGTGACTAATGATATAACATATAAAAATATTAATTTAATATTTGGGATAAACATTATTAATTACTATTTCGATATAAAAATTCACCAACTCAAATTTTTGAACCCTCAAATTTTAACCATGGGAAATAATTTTCCCGTAAAAATTTCAATCCATTAATCGAGAATAGAAATGAATTACAACTAATAATATGGATGAGGAAGTTTTAGAAAAATTTATACCTAAATAAAAAGAGAAAAACATTCAAAGTTGTTGCAGTTAACATAAATACAACACCACCAATATGTCTGTTGCAAATTAAAAATTAAAGTTTATTCTACTCCAAGAGTTAGGTACAAAAATTATAATAATGGAATATGGTAATATATGTAATGATGAAACTATAGTTTCAAAGCTTGTGACAAAAATTTGGAGTTTTAATAGTGAAATATAACCTCAAGCCTGAAACCGAAATTGATCACTTTTGAACCAAAATTTATTTCACTTCCCGAAAATGAAGCAAACAAATCAAGAGGGAAAGAATTCTCGAGAAAATACCTATAAGACTGTGGTGAACCTTGAATTTTAATTTCAAATAATATGGTATTCTGCAAAAAAATCTCTTGTACTACATATCACTATTATTATTACCATTAAAAATATGAAAACTAAGAAAATGTAAAGTATACGATTCAATCACTAAATGAGATCTCATATCCCAAAATTAATTCAAATAACACGATATAGTGGTCAACTAAAGAAATAATCTCATTTTAATCCAAATGGGGAAGGAAAAATTCCTACCAAAATATCCATTTTTGGAAATTGAGTTGAATGGAAAGTTGTAGGCTTATTTATTTTTTTCTAGTCTCCCTCGAAATAAGCTCATGCAAACCTCCACAGCTATTTTTTTTATAAAATAAATTTGGAGTAGTTATTAGTAATTAACTATGATGAAAAATAATTTCCCAAACAAAAATTTAAAGCCCTTAGTTTTGTCCATGGGCAAAATTTCGCCCCAAATTTTTCCGTCATGATTATTATAAATAATGCAAGCATAATATATAACAAGTTTATAATTTATTTGGTTTGTATGTTTTTTTATCCATTGAGAGAGGTATCACGGGTCCCTGTTTTATACAGACATAATATATAACAAAGTTATAATTTATTTCATTTTTATGTTTTTTTAGAGAGGGAAATGAGAGAGGTATCACGGGTTCCTGTTTTGATGCCTATCATCATGGATTGATGTAAGTCTACACTTTCCATTCATTTTATTTTTAATCACTAATATTTATATTAATGTGCATAAATATATATTTTTAATATTGTTTTTTTATACCTAATGTTTTCATTTTTTTTTGTTTTGTCTAATAGATGCTAAGTTATATTTGGAGGCCTTTTGTTGAACTCTAATGTGATGCTGAGTTCAATTTGAAGAAATTTCACTAATATATTTAGTATATGAAATATTTTTTATTAAAATTATTTAAAACATGCATATATTCTCATTTCTCCCTTTATGAATGGAATTTAACCACAATGCATATATTAATGTTTTGCTAACTTCATTATTCAGCAAAAGACGCATTTAATGAATGTGAAATATGGGGACACCATCCATGTGACTTGGAAGGGAATGATCTTGCAATATCAAAATAATTTTTTAGATGGTTAATGACAATTTAATAAAAATATTTTCAGAAACAAATTAAAATATATTTAAATATAAAAAAGTACAAATAAATTTAATGGGAAAGGTAAAGATTTTTGAATTTTCACTAAGGAGATAGATGTTCAAGAATACATATAGCTTAATATAGGTAACTCCTATATTACGACATATTGAAACTTTTATACTAGAAATGGTCATATTTATAGTTTATAGTTACGAAGACAAATTCCTTAGTCCTTATTGTGATAAAACAATTCCATGAAATTGAGATAAAATCGAACATGCATAAGCAATATAATGAAATAAAATAAGAATCCAATGTTTCATTTACTAAATTGTAATACGATTAGAGGTGAAAACAAGAAGCAAAAAAAATCAAAATTATTTGAACACTTCAAACCATACAAAGTAAATTGGGCATGCGATTTTGAGAAGAAAACTCTATAGTGATTTTTCTTAAATAAACACATCCAATAACCAATAAAGATAAATTATCTCACTCCCCATATGATTAATAAAAATGGGTAAACACATGAGCAGTTCACTATAAAATGTATTTTCAAATATTTAAAATCTTTAACACATTTTTATTATAAATTTACATACTAGTACAATTATAGAAATTAAATAACTAGTAGATGTTAATAATTATGAATCCATAATAAACATCAAAAATGTTATCATCTAAAATTGCTATAATTTCTAAGATTATGAAATGAACTATATTATTATTATTATTATAAGTTAAACATATACTCACTTGAGGAAGCATGGAACAAGATTTTGATGGATGGATATTTATATCCATTTTATCATGGAGTTTCTTAATCTACAAATAGACTATGTTACAATACCATGGGAAGAGTCATGGCTTCTCAATATCACATGTCAAAAAAATAATAACTTATTTCATATGAAAATTTCTCATGTGATATTTTGTTAATTAATTAATTTAACAAAAATAACAAAAAAACATAACTAGGTTGCACATAAATCTCAGTCCTTGATTTGTGTATACTACTAAACAAATTCATAGAATATCTAGTGGTCCTATCATATATATAATAATAATTAATAATTAAATTAAAATTTTGAAATCCCTATTTTAAAAGAAACATGTTTATGGATATAATTAAGTTTGACTTAATATTAACTTTGAGTTACCAATTACATCTTGCCTAAAAACAAGCATTGTTCAATTTGAATTTTGAATGGGCACACACTTGATAAGTGGTGAAAGTTCCATGTTAATAGACTCAAACATAACTGAATTTATTTTACTATGATAAGAAACAACTAGATGATTTAGGGTCCTTAATGGAATACATGAAAACTCAATTTTATCACCATAAGCAACAACTAAGTGATTCAGAGTCCTTAACTAAGTTTTCCTTCTTATTATTATCATGTCTGCAAGTGATTGTGGTCATGAAAAGACAAAGCAATAAAAATTGGTTTTAAGGTACAATAAAATCATTCTTGGGATAAATTTTAAGAAGTAATCATATAGAAGTGTACTTTAGCATAACAATGCAATCTAAGGTATTTCCATATATTTTGTAGCTAATGATGCAAAAAAAATAGAAATGAGCATTTCTTGATGTTGTCTAAATCATGTCTACAAATGACTATGATCATATATGGCAATTATGTTTTCTTAAGCTAGCTAAATTGCATTGTTTCCTATTACATTACATGAAATGACTTATAGATGTTATGTAAGAAGTTATAATGGGATAACCTACTAGAAATGCAATAATTTGCAGTTGTCAATTACATTGAAAGTATTGTGGAGATTCCCTATATATTAGAGTAGTTGATATGTATATCATTTACATATTTTCAACATAGGGAGAACTAAAATGTAGAGTGAGGTCACAAAAGAGAGAAGCCATGCATTTTCAATCCATTTTTTATTATTAAAAAGGGTTTGGTAAAATGAAAAAAATTCTTATGATCCAGTATGATAGTATTGTGGAAACATTTCTTTCTATATGGATGTGATGTGAAATGCATTAAGCCAAGGGTAGAGACAATGTAACCCTTGAGAGGTTTATTTGACAATTATTATTCTCATAATAACAATGAAGAATCTACTCTATAATCGACATGGGTAGCATGAAAGTATATTTTTTTGTATGCATCCAGGACATGATATGTGGTACCAGTGAAAAGGAAAAATTTTCTGAATAGCATAATTTTGTAGAAGAAATTATAGTTGTTTGGAAAATACAAAGATGAAAGTTTGGAGACTAGTTTCCTCTAAAGAATGGATTCTTTTAACTATGAATTTTCATTCTCAACTTCTAAGATAATATTTTTAATAAACATTAATTCATTAAATATTGTATAAAAAACCAAGTAATCTTGGAGAAAATATATATAAAATTAGAAGAAGAAAAGTACAAATTTCTTTAAAACCACACAAACTATTTTAACAAAAAATATATATATATTATATTTTCTTACATCACAGAACAAAATAAGATATATTATCTCACTCCTTACATGATTAAAGAAGAAAACTAATAATTCTCCATTAAATTTGTTTTCAAAATATGTAAAC
>APFE030022984.1:0-42818 GCA_000404065.3 Pinus taeda | reverse complement strand
TGAGCTAACTAATTACAACTCAAATACAACTTATCCTTATCTCCTTAATTAAGGGATAAATTCCTCAATCAAAGGGATAATTGTTGCATGTCTTCACAAAGACTTCATGTTTGAATTTCTCTAAGTAATTAACTCAAGATGAATTAATTACTTATTTTTCAAACAACTAGTGAGATTAAATTCGAATTTTAATTCTCAATTTCGATTCAAGGATGAATCAAAATTGAAATATATCCTAAAATGCTATTTATAGCAATGTTATTTTTAGCATTTTTATTTCTTTTTATTTCCAACAGAGTTGGAGTATATCTTGAAATTTTATTTATAGAAATGCTATTTTTAGCATTTCTTGTTGCTATTTTCAATGCTCCCTCTCAACAAGAAAGACATTCAACATGAACTTTATCCTGAATCTTTAGAATGTTCTGCATGCAACAATTCTCTCAAGTGTTGTTGCTCCAGCAACTTAGAAACACAAAAAATATCCAACTTGAATCAGAATGATGCCTTTGTCATCAAAGTCTTTGACTGGTATTGCCTCTGTCGACTGAAAAACACTCTACCACTTTGCTCTTCAGTGTCTAACTACTCTAGCCTCTGTCACTTTGATCTCTGACTACATCAATCACATTAATTCCTACTGCTGCATCTGTGCTGTCATTGGTCCTATCTCCTAGCATGCATCCGCACTACACATCCTCTCATCATGTTGCATCGTGCTACCCACTACTGCATTGCAACTCAGTTACTGAGAAATAAGTAATTGATCTCCCAATTGACCTCCCTGTTGGGACAAAAACACCCTCTGATGTTGAAGCTCCCTTTATCACTCCATCTGCATCTGTCTCTACCCACTCAGCCAATCCTACTACTTGTCGTCGAGGCTCCCGTAGAAAGATATAATCAAAGAGGCTAGGTACCTCAAGGATCCTGCCCCTATTTCAGCCTTCCTGAGACTCTCTCTTCAGATCACCCCACCTCACACCTGGAGCTATGACTGCATGTGATCCCTCTGCCCACTTGTCTTGAAATTTCCCCCTACTGGAGTTCTCTGCTTGAGTGGATGCCTCCACTCGATCTCCTCTCCGCTTCTCCAATTGTGACCACTCCACAACCTCCTGAAACTGCTTCACCAATTGTGGCTCCTTCACAATTGTCTGAGACTTCTTTTGGTGTTGCATTTTGAGAGATCATGTACTCTCCCTCTCAACCAGCAAGTCTCTAACAGTTGCCTTGCTCCTCAAGGCCTTGCATGCATCTTGAACCTCAATATCATATAGGTTTTGTACCCGTGAACCAATATGTTTCACCTGACCCGTGGTGATGTCTCTAAGGAATAGCTTTCCCTTACTGAAGACAACATCGTAGGCTTTGTCCTTCATCATTACGATCGATACCAAGTTTTTCTTCAGTCCAAGAAAATACTTCACATCTTTCAAGGTAATGAGAGTACCATGCTCCCTCTGAAAAGAAATCGTGCCCATTTTTGAAACACTATACCTTTCATCATTACCCATCTCAATGTGCATCTGGAGGTCTTTCTCCTCCAAGGTACTGAACAAACTCTTATTGCTAGTCATGTGGAATGAGGCTCCACCATCAAGAAACTAACTGCAACCCATCATCGATGAAACCATGCATGCGATGAGGGTAAAATCCAATTTGAACTGAGAGGCCAATGCCTCACCTTCAAATCCTTCCAAGGATCCCTCTTGGATTCTTCAATGGACAATTAGTTGTATAATTGCCCACCTCATGACAATTAAAGCATCACACTTTAGATTTGTCAATATTCTTCCAACCATGGGAAGAACTCAATTTGGAATGGGAAGCCTTCCCTTTCTCTTTCTTCACCTTACTTGCTAAGGCTAGATTTTCTTCATCATCATGCCTCGATGAAGAACCATCTTTGGTGCTTCTCGTGATCTCCTCCTGCATCAAATCTGACCACAGTCATTCCCAATCTGGTAGTTTCTCTCTTCCATTCACTGAGTCTTGGTAGCTATTCCAGCACTTAGGAAGATCAAGGAGAGCAAGTCTCAACATGTCATCATCGGATGTCATGATCCCTACACTTCCAAGCTCATCCCTGCATGTGGTGAGCATGTTCAGATATGTAAAGATCGTGTCACCCTTTTCATACTTGATTTTCTGAAGCTTATCTTTTAGTGTCAGCTTCCTCTGATCGTTGTTGTTCTAGTATAGATCCTTCAATGTCTTCCATATTGAAAACGTTGTCTCCTTCCCATGGAGACTCGAGACAATATGGTCTCGAACTCTCTCCAGAAGAATCCTTCTCGCTCTAGCCACACATTTCTTCCATTCCACCAATTCTTGGGCATTAGTTGTTGCTGGCTTGGGGACTTTTTTATCAATGAATTCCTTCAAACCATTGTCCTCTAATACCACTTCCATGCGATCCTTCCAGGCTATATAATTCGAGCTACCATCTTGGGCATACTCGAGTCTCAAACCATTGAACGCCATTGGTGAACTTTGAGATGTGATAAGAATTCGATTTCTATAATCAAGAACTTTAAACTTCGAAATTATCCCTTATTTGTATACTTTTATTTGCTTTTATCACCTTTTCTCTCATACCATGTTGAAATTTCTCCATAGATCAGCTAGCTCTGATACCATGTAGAAATTCTCATTGTAGATGACTTGATAATGCAATGTACTAAAGAAAAGTACTTGATCTACTTCTACTCTCAATTTTATAGAAGCTTAATCAATTTGGGCAAGATCAATTAGAACACGTATAATGAACAAGAAGAAATCATACACATGAAACACAGAAGAATACTCCGGGGAAAGCCTCAGCTAAAAATCCTGATATCTGTATTATCATACAAGTGGAAATATCTCATGATTACACAAAGCTTTAGATCACAAGCTATCCAGCTCTTAGTACAATCCCTCACTGTTGCTCATAGACAGAAGAGACAACACATATGCCTTCCTTCAGTCCTCCAAGTCTCCTATTTCCTTGTGCAGTTTCTCCTGGGTCCTCCAGCTGCCACCTCTGTGATTCTCACCTCACACACTACTCTGACCTCTGAAATAACTGCGCAATCTTGAAGGAGATTAATTCCTTCTTCATGGATGAGTTTCCTTTATAGGAAAAATTCTCCAACTGATAGTATAATGTTCCTATCTTTAATCTAAATTGGGTCTCTGTCTGAACTGACATGCGTGAGTTATTTATGAGAGTATATTCAGTTATCTGGAGAACACTAGTTACATGCATGCATGCATTAACTAACTGAACTCACAATCAGTTTCACAAACTGTTTGGAACTAATCTAACTAGACTTAACTCAGTTAACTGAGCTAACTAATTATAACTCAAATACAACTCATCCTTATCTCCTTCATTAAGGGATAACTTCCTCAATCAAAGGGATAATTGTTGCATGTCTTCACAAAGACTTCATGTTTGAATTTCTCCAACTAATTAACTCAAGATGAATTAATTACTTATTTTTCAAACAACTAGTGAGACTAAATTCGAATTTTAATTCTCAATTTTGATTCAAGGACAAATCAAAATAGGAATATATCCCAAAATGCTATTTATAGCAATGCTAATTTTAGCATTTCTATTTTTTTCTATTTCCAACAAAGTTATAGTATATCCTGAAATGTTATTTATAGCAATGTTATTTTTAACATTTCTTGTTGCTATTTTCAATATGAACTGTGAAACATTATGATGCCCAAATCTCATGCTAGTCTCAGGATGGTGCCACCATGCTGACGTTGCACCACTCTGAGTGTGATATACTTGTCATCATGCATAGACTTGATACTCTTCTCCTCAAACTTGATGGTGAAAAATATGTGAAGGCCAAGATCATCCTGCTTTGACATCTCCATGATATCAATGTCTATCCATCTACTGCCAATATCGGCTCATAGCAGTATCAAGGGAAATTGACCTTGCCATGTGACAAAGGCCTTATTTCTCCCCCACATTTCAAACCAAGAGTGAGTTGAGTCACTCTCTTTGTTGATCCCGCTCGCCAAAAAATACAGTGACAAATCATCCAACTAAATCCTTGCATCCCATAGCCATATCGGCTACATCAAATTCCTAACCACTGTTGGCACCAACTCGTACCACGTCTCGTGTCCATGCATGTAAACAATATATGCAATCCATACATATTGAATCAGTCTAGTGTGTGCAATATTACCCTATGCCTGCCATAACACACTGTGAGATATGTTATCCTCTCTCTTGTAGGTGCTACCCAAAATTTCTTGGAGTCTAAACATCCACCTCTAATATGGTTCTACCAACCATTGTATGTTCTCTTGAGACATCTTAGAATTTCTCTCCCAATAGGTGTCATGCATCCCCCTAAATGTCGAATCAAGGGAGGAACATGTGATACCTTTGCAGCTGATCCGACCATGCCAACGCTTTCACCTACCAACTTGCACCCTCACCATATGCCATGGCTAGAAAGCCTATCTCCTGATGCATTGTGTCATGTGGAACTACCTCATATGAACATTGTGGGTCTTGTTGCTTATGCTGATTGCATCAAGAGACAATAAACAAGTCTCGTGTGTCAGTGTTCAATGCGGGAGAGGATTGAACAACTTATTTACTTAATATAACAATTACACATAAATCTCCCAATAAAAATAGCTACAATGATGGCCACATAAGATCCACTGCAATAATAAATCAGGACTCCAAAATAGAACTATAAATCAATAAGTTGCACATGTGAATTTTGAAATTGCTCAAACTAGTAACTCCCACTACCCATAAATTTGTGTTTCTACTGCTGGAGGCAAATTGATATTTGAGGCCTCAAATCTACTCCAAAAATTCTGAAAAATTAGAGAGAATCTCCTCATATCCCAACCAATAAAACCCATAAATAATATAAGTTAATTTCAGCCAATCTGAAATGCCCAAAATAGTCTGAAAATATGAGTTAAACCAACAATTCACTCTACTATAAGAATGAGGATTCTAGACCCGAACATCGCACGAAAATTTTTGAAATTTTAACAACAAACTCCTTTCATAAAACCCATAAAAACCCACAAAATTCTTTGGTTGAATCCACTAGTCACTGAAATCTCAAAATCCACTTGTAGCCCTTCATAATCTACCAGTGAGCTAAAAACATTAAATTGTTGTAAGAATGCACACTTTCCCTGAAGGGAAACTCCTCCAATACATCCAAATTTTATTCCTCAAACATCCAGCCAAAATCAGCTCCAATGCCAAGAAGCGAACCACTGCTCAACCCCTACAAAATAGCTAGAAATACAACCCACAATAGTTGATCCTCCAATTAGCAACTCTAACTTTCTCTATGCCTAAGGACTGGCAAACTGAGTGAAGACCTACATTAAAGCTTTTTGGAAATCCTGAATTGGACTCCCCAAATTAACTCACTAGGCAGACACTCGAAATTCTCCGAAATGAGGGTGGAATTCCGCTTGGAAATTCCTTGAGCTAAACAACACTCGTTTACTTGGCTAAGAAGCACAAGAAAACTCTCCAATTTTGAAATGAAATGCGAAAATATAATCATCAAAATGAGGCTTTGGATTTCCTATTATTGCTACTTTCCCTTCCTAATACCATGGCTTGATTTCTCTCAAACTATGCTTTGATACCGTGTTTTGATTTTTCCAATGACTCAATTTCCCTTTTTTGTAATCTCCACAACTTATCTTCACTTTAATTTTTTTTCCTAAGTTCTAACCATTTCCTTTTCTCCAAAATTTATTTAATACCTCCACAACTTATTTCTCCTAAATTTATTATTTAAAAATTTATTATTCGCCAAAATTTCAAAATTGAGAATTTCCCTTAGAAAAAAAATTAATTGGGGACATTACAGTCCTCCCTAACAAAAAATACTTGTCCTCAAGCAAGGTCTAAACAAGTGCCCTCTCTAACTACTGATCACGATTCTAACCATCAATAATACCAGGGTCCCAAATATACTGTTGAGTCATCCCCAATCTAAACATTGTCCTGACATGAAGGAAACCCTCGATATAAGGATACCAAACCATCCTAATCAATGTGAATGACACCTTCATATACATTATCCAACCAGATATAGGTGCCAAAATCCATCTGCATACTATCAATAAGTAGAGAATCATTATAATGTAGTACTATGTCCAACTCCCCATGAAGCTGCCCTATTGAGTATCCCACTTCACGCACTCCAAGAGTAAATTCTTGAAGACACAACACAATCCAAATGGGTATGAAGTCCCTCCCACATGAAATTCCCCTAATATTCTCCTGTTGACCATCCTTCCATGCTGGTGAAGTCCCCCATGCCAATATCAAACCACTAAAACCCAATGGAAGATCTAAATGATCTCCCTCTGTAGGAACCAAATCATCCTTAAGGGTAGTTAAACCATGAAATCCTACGATGTCCAAATCCTGTGCCAGCCTCAGAAGGGTGCTACCATGTTGAGGTTGTGCCACTCTAACCATCGCATACTTCTCATCGTGCATAAACAATATCCTCCTCTCGTGGAACCTGATGGTGAAAAATATGTGAAGGCCAAGCTCATCCTACTTTAGCATCTCCATGATATCAATGTCTATGCATCTACTACCAATATCGATGTAGAGCAGTAACAAGGAAAATCAACCTTGCCATGTGACAAAGGCCTTGGTGCTCCCCCATATTTTAAACCAAGAGTGATTTGAGTCACTCTCTTCCGTGATCTCGCTTGTTACAAAATAGAGTGACCAATTATCCAACTGAATCTATGAATCCCATAGCCATATCGGTTGTGACAACGTCCTCACAACTGCAGGAACCAACTCATACCACGTCTCGGGTTCCTGCATGTAATCAATATATGTACTCCATACATATTGAATCAGTCTGGTGTGTAAAAGATTTCCTTGTGCCTGCCATACCACACTATGAGATTTGATATCCTGTCTCCTGTAGGTTCTACACAAAACTTCCTGGAGTCTAAACATCCACCTGTAAGATGGGTCCACCAACCATTATATGTTCTCCTGAGACATCTAGTAATGTCTTTTCTAACAAGTTTCATGCATCCCCCTAAATCTAGGCTCAAGAGTGGAGCACGTGCTACCCTTGCAGCAAATCAGACCATCACTAATCTTGCACCTACCAACTCACACCCTGACCATATGCCATGCCTGTAAATCCTCTCTCTTGATGTATTCTGTCTTGTCCAACTATCTCAGATGAACCTTGTAGGTCCTATTTCTCATGATGATAACATCAAGAGACAATATAAAATTCCCCTATGTCATTGTGAAATGTTGGAGAGTGATAAATGGAAGCTCACGGTTAGCCCTGTGAGAAAATCAATCTCCAAATATGGGTGTCCCAAACCTAATGGTGTGCTTGACATCCCCGCTTAAAGATCTCTTCGGCGTCAAAACTCCAACAACTTGTTGTGCATCATCATACTATGTTGTAAATAAAAATGTACCCCTGCACTCTTCTGCATAGCTCTGAACTTCGAGGCACAACTATGTACACCAATGGATATCAACACTCACTTTCGTACCACCCTGTACCATATGGAATCCCATATGTGTCAATGCACCTTCCACTTCACTAGTAAACTCGATGTGGTGCAAGTCGCTCCTCCCACTCTATCGTGCAAATCCATGCACCACAACACACTACCATGCATCAACATGCTCATCTGCAAAGAATTTCTCGACACTACATGCTCCTACACACCATTGGATGCCATGATATATAGATGAGACAATACACGTTGGCCCGCACCCTAACGATATCACCACCTCTACTATCGCATCACCATAGCCTCTGATGTGTGGGCCTTTCCTCCAAAATCTCCATGAGAGAAATGAGAGGTGAATCCCCCTATTTACTAGTGGTGATGACACCACTATGTTTATCCTCCATGACCACTGTGCCCCACATAACTCGGGAGAACCCTCAGCCCCATACAAGGCACTATCGGCCTACCAATGCCAACTCATCTAACAAACTCCTGCTAGAGTATGCTGATTATCCTATGACTCGATGCACAACCATCATATTGAAACAAAATATGGTGTCTTCCTTCTCCCAAGTTAACCTAAGCCATCACTAATGTTAATGGAAATCAAAAAGTGTGTGGATGCTCAGTCACTGGATCTTTCACACTACTAATTTCCTCACCAGCCACATCTATGATGTGATGGGGAGTCCCACCTCGATCCTAAAAGCCATCATCCTACACCTAAAGTATATGGTAGGAATCCCCTCTTGGATCCCAATGTCAACATGGGCCTCTAGTATCCCCAATGTCTAGAAGCTCCTTCTAAGCTTCACTCCCAACTACCACCATCTCCATAAATCTATCCCACCCCACTCGGTACCAAATCAAAACCTCTTCTCATCTAACTCCAAGAGAGGAATCAAATGCATGGACTCCCATACAAAGAATAAGACCTCCATCCCATGAATGTTACACCTTGTGAAACTCATGTCGCCTAATCTCATCATCCCAGTCAACACATAAAATTTATCGTGGTGACTCTGCTTCTTCCTCTCCAACATGTAGAGGCAACCTATTAGTGTTGCAAGCCCCATCTATATATGCTTGAAGAGGGCTACTCTGATGCTCCAATGTGTACTCCTCTAGTTGTGTCGCTAGGGAATCCAACCATTCTGCAACGTGAGTTAGCTTGGTCATTGTCTCAAGACAAGTTTATCTCATGCAATCCAGCTCCTTGTTATGCTGTAAAATGGTCTAATGGATTTTTGTGGCCTTCTTTTTTAATGCTGGAAAGTCAGAATGGAGTTTTCGAAATTGTTGTGGGTGGCTATCATATGTAAAATGAGTCACAACTCTAGATATTGTTGTGTCTCCTAACACCTCATCAGCTGGGGATATGTCTCCTAGCACCTCGCCAATCGGGGGTAACTTTGTGTCCCCTCACACCTCATCAATGTGTGTATGTTCAACTGTCTCCACCAATGCGTCAACCAAGGCTACTGAAGGAAACTCCAACAAGGGTGGCTCTTGTGTCACATTGGGTGTGTTCACATGCTTCCCAACTAATAAAATGCATAAATATTTTAAGTTAATTCCAACAATCCCGGAATGACGAAAATAGTGTGAAAATCCCAGCTAAACCAACAATTTTCCCTTCTATAAGAATGGGGATTTTAGACCCGAATATCACTCAAAAAATTCTGAAATTGTAACAATAAGCTCCTCTCACAAAACCGAAAAAAACATAGAAAATTATTGGGCTAAATCCACTAATCACTGAAATCCCAAAATTTTCTTGTAGCCCTTCTAAATCTACCAATGAGCTACAAAAATCAAACTATTGTAAGAATGCACACTTTCCCTAAATTAAAACTCCTCAAATCCCTCCAAAACTTATTCCTCAAATTTTTGGCCAAAATCAACTCTAATGGCCAGCAAAACACTACTCCCCAACCCTTATAGAATCGCTGGAAATCCAATCCACGATAATTGATCCTCTAATTAGCTTAATTAGCTTCTCGAACTGCCTTTCTGCCCAAGGAGTGGCAAACTAAGTGAATATATGAAATAAATCTCTGTGGAAATCCTAAATTGGACTCCCCAAATTACTTCACTAGGGAGACACTTGAAGTTATCCGAAATGAGGGTGGAATCCCGCTTTGAAATTCCTTGTGCTAATCATCACTTGTTGACTTGGCTAAGCAGTGCACACAAGATCTCCAATTATGAAATGAAATACCAAAATAGAATGATCAAAATGAGGCTCTAGATTTCCTTTTATTGTTTCTTTCCCTTCCTCATACCATGGTTTGATTTCTCTCAAACTATGCTTTAATACCATGGTTTTATTTCTCCCATGACTCGATTTCCCTTTTTGGTAATCTCGACAACTTATATTCACTTTAATTTTCTTCTTTTTCTAAGTTCCACCATTTCCTTTTCTCCAAAATTTATTTAATACCTACACAACTTATTTCTCCTAATTTTATTTATTTAAAAATATTTATTATTCACCAAAATTTTAAAAATTGAAAATTTCCCTTAGAAAATTTATTAACTAGGGACATTACATTATAGTCAACCACATTAATCAAATATAGCTAAACGTGACCACATTCAGACTTGATCAACGCTATGTTTACCGTATTTGACAATAGTCAATTTTATTTTCTCAGATTCATCCTCAGTCAATGTAACTGAAACATTTTCAATTATAGTCAACCATGCTTGATAATGAATGACACCAAAGTCATTCATTGTAAACCTTAAGCAACAATGGTTATCCTTAATTGGTCACAATCATAATATTAATAATAGTAATAATAATTAACTACAATAATAATAATAATAATAATAATAATAATAATAATGTAACGTTGGAATTGTACACAAATGTTTCTAACATCTCAGTGCGACATTACAAAATGTGGTTAACCACATTTCATAATATGGGTGACTCTTCGACTATGTTTGACTATGTTTAACAATCAACAGTCTTAACCTTTGTTCAAACATAATTTCCTATTAATATTATAGACTAATAATTAAAAATAAACATTTTATGATATTGAAATTGTAAATAAATCGATTATACATCATAATGTGACAAACAGAGTAAGAACATTACATAACATTGTGATTTGTACAACATTACAATGCGACATTATAACATTATCCAACCACATTTACTAGTGTAGTTGACTATGTCGTGGTATGTTTGGTAGTCAACACTCTTCAATTTTCGTCAAACATAATTCCCTATTAATAATTAATAAATATCTCTAGTTAATAATTTTTATGAAATAGTCTAAATTAAAAGATGTCGATATATTCTCCTCACCACCACTCCATAAGAAATAGAATTAAAAATCTTAACTTCTTTACCTAATAATATGTTTAAACCATACTTAAATTATTATTTTTATATAATTCATACTTACAAATTACGAATTTTTTTGATGTACATATGATCATGATGGGTAACCACATATGTTAACTAGTGAAAAATTAAAAACTACAATTATAAAACCTACATTGCAGCAGGGATTGATGACCTTTAAATGTACGTTTGTTCAACCGTTAACTGAGTGGTTGCATATGCATGCCATTCAAAGGTAGGTTCACTTGTCAGGAATTTATAGTGGAAATAAAGATTATTTCGTTAATTTATTCTTGCATTAAATTATTCATAGTGGCCGGTGATATATTCAAAACACTTGTATGCAAGATATTTCGACTTGCTTCGTAATATATCTGCATCGTAATTTTTCTGACGATGCATCACTTCACTAAATTTTTGATAACAGATTAACATGTATGCAGAAAAAAAGAGAATTGATGTATTCAACACTTATGGTTTAACGCTTTCATTATACTAATATAATGAACCCTTCGTTTAACCATAAAGTTTCATTATTATATTTATATAATAAAATGGTAGGGTTTCATTAATACAACTAGCAATATAATGAATAAACGATGATGTAAAATTATTATATAAATGATAATTAAATTATTTCAATGCCCATTATTATTTTATTAAATTATTGAACTTTTATTATTATTTAAAACTTTATTGTTAGTAAAATTATACTTTTTATTATTATATTATTTTTATAGTATTTATTAAAATTATTTTATTAATTAAAATATTTTACAATATATTAATTAAAAACCAATATTTTAAGTTTAATTAATATTAACAATAATTATTTATTTATTTATTAATTAATATATTGATATGTTAATTACAATATTAATACATAATTTTATAAGAATAATTTGATGATGATGATTAGCGTTTACTAATAATGATATGGTCTATGTGACATTTAGAGAGAAGAAGTTCACTGAGATTATTTAACTTTTTTTTATTTCTGTGATAAAAAAGGAGGGAAAGAAGCATTTTTTTATTTTTGTGATAAAAAAGGAGGGAAAGAAGCATTTTGAGGTCACTGTGGATTTGCTGACTAAACAAGTCAAGGAGGTTGGCCATCGGGAAAATATTTTGCAAAATGAGAGTGGATGTGAATACAGGCCGAACAATCCAAGAGAAAGTTCTTTTCATCTTCGACTCTATTAGTATAATCAATCACATTAATCAAACATAGCTAAACATGACCATATTTAGACTTCGCCAACTCTATGTTTACTCTATCTAACAATAGTCAATCATGTTCACTCAAAGTCTTCTTGAGTTAAGATATTTTTATTTACTCAATTAATTACATTAATAAAATTATTAAAGATACTTCAAAACTTTAGTGAAAACATTATAATATTAATTGAAACATTTACTTAATTTTGTTTATTACACTAATAATAATTTAAAAATATTTCAATAAGTATATTAATATTAACATAAATTAATATTATTTTATTAGTTTATTAACATTAATACATTGATATATTTAATTAAAACATTAACGCATAATTAGAAACAGGATCTTAATATATAATCATTATAGTAAAAAACGTTACATATACATAACCAAGTATGACTGCATTCAGACTTGGTAAGCACTATGTTTACTCTATTTGATAAAAATTAATCTTCTTCACTCAAAGAAATCCATAGTTAATGTAAAATTAATTAATTATTTAATTAAAATAGTAATTAAAAATAATGTTTATTAATTAAAACATTATAACATTAAAATTAGCACATTAACATTAATTAATTAAAACATCTATTTAAAAATCTTTGAATAAATATATTGCTATTAATTAATAATAATATTAATTTATTAACATTAATATATCGATATATTAATTACAACACTAATAAATAATTAGAAAAATTATTTAATTCATAATTATTATAGTCAACAAATTACTCAAACATAATGAAATATGTCCTCATTCAGATTTCACAAACCCTATGTTTACGCTATTTCATAATACTCAACATTTATGAGAGTAGTCTTCAGCAAAAATCACATCATATTTTATTTGTTGACGCCTTTCGAACCCATGAGTGTGGTTCATCGTCAAGACGAGTTGAGAAACTAGATCATAACTGCATGTTAAATAGAGAGGGAAGGACCTCAAACGGTTAAATTTGACTGGGAAACGACTATATTTGACTGGACAACTAGGTTGTACTAACGACTAAGATGAAAGGATAAAAAGAAAAATGAAAAAATAATAATAATTACTTTTTCCTCTCCCTATTTCTTGGTCTTGGTGCCTAGTCAAACTTATCCTTTCGTATAGCCATTAGTACAACCTAGTTGTCCAGTCAAATATAGTTGTTTCCGAATCAAATTTAATCGTTTGAGGTCTTGCTCTCTCTATTTAACATGCAACTATGATTTGGTTCTTCAAATCGTCCTGACGATGAACCACACTCGTGGGTTCGAAATGCATCAACAAATAAAATATGATGTGATTTTCATTGAAGACTATTGTCATAAACCTGATGTGAATCACATAAGCCTCAATTCAACAAATACTCAGCATTGTTGCCTAAAAATCATCCTTAATCAATATAACATTAATTAATTTATTAATTAAAACATTAAAACTTTAATTAATTAAAACCTTAAAACATTTAAATGTTTAATAACATTAGTTAAAATATTTAAGAATATATTAATTAAAAATAATATTAATTAATTAAGTAATTAACATAATACATTGATATATTAATAAGCATAATATTTAATTTTTAAAATTTACTTAATAAATAATATTATAGCAATCACATTAATCAACATAGCTAAACATGCCACATTGAGGCTTGTCAACTCTATGTTTACATATTTGACAATGTCAACTTTGTTTTTAGTAACTAAAACATTTTCAATTATAGTCAACCATGCTCGATAATGAATAACACCAAAGTCATTCCTTCTTGGCCATCCTTAATTGGTCACAATCATAATATTGATAATAATAATAATAATTAATTAATAATAATTAACTTTAACAACAAAGCTAAATAATAATAATAATGTGTCATTGGAATTATAGACAAATGTTTCTAACGTCATAGTGCGACATTACACAATGTGGTCAACCACATTTGATAATATCGGTGACCCTTTGATTATGTTTGACTATGTTTAACCATCAACAATCTTCAACTTCATTCAAACATAATTTCCTATTAATATTATTGATTAATAATAAAAATTAAACATTTTATGCTACTTAAATGGTAAATATAAATATTATATGCCGTAATGTGACAAACATAATAAGAATGTTACATTACATTGTGATTTGTACATTATCAAAATGCAGCATTAAAACTTTAGCCAACCACATTTACTAAATTATTTGCTTACATTAGAGTATGTTTGATAATCAACACTCCTCAAGTTTAATCAAACATAATTTTGTATTAATAATCAATCAATATATATAATTAAACTTGTTTATCAAATAATGTAACTTCTCGTCACCACTCCATCCACTAATGGAATTAAAAGTGTTAACTTCCTTCCTTGCATATCTAAATAATAGGTTTAAATTTTACACCATACTTACATTATTTTTACAAATTATGTAATCATAATTTACTGTTTGTATGATTGATAACCATGGATTTTTTAAATGATAACGGTGCACATTCTTAAACGTATGTATTTTCAATAGTTGGTAAGAGTTTTGTGCTCTCAATTACCTTAATGGTTGCGTATGCATGCCATTCAAAGGTACGCCCACTTGTGAAGAAGTTAGTGGAAGAAATATTATTTCGTTAAATTATTCATGCATTAAAATTGTCATACCGACTACTGGTGTATTCAACACTTGAATGCCATACATTTCGACTTCCTTCTGTAACATATCCACATCATAATTTTTCTGACGATATATCACGTCATTAAATTTTTGGTAACATATTAACATGTATGCAGAAATAACGATAATTGGTGTATTCAACCCTTCGTTTAACCATAAAGTTTCATTATTATATTTATACAGTAATAAAATCGCAGGGCTTCATATAATGAATAAACGATGATGTAAAATTATAATTAAATTATTTTAATGGCATTATTATTTTATTAAATTATTGAATTATTATTATTGTGATAGTAATAAATTATTTTATGAATTAAAATATTAAATGTTTAATAATATTAATTAAATATTTTACAATATATTATATTAATTATTATTAACATTAATATATTGATGGGTTTATTAGAATATTACTACATAATTTTAAAATAGTAAATTAACACATAATTATTATAGTCAATCACATTAATCAAATATAGCTAAATATGACCGCATTCAAACTGGGTCAATTCTAAATTGAACAATAGTCAATTTGGTTCACTCAAAATCATGTTAAATTAAAATATTGTTAATTAATTAAATAATGACATTAATAAAAACATTAAAATAGACTTTAAAACTTCAACTATAATAGTAACAAATATTTTACACATTTTACTTTTATTCAAATGTTGGTAATGAATATAACAATAACATTAATAACTTTTCCTCTCCCTCCTTCTAGTTGAGTTGACTAGTCAAATTGCCCGGTCCAATATAGTCGTTTCCTAGTCAAATATAGCCGTTGGAAGATCTGCTCTCCCTATTTAACCTATAGCCATGACTTGGTTCTTCAACTTGTCCTAACGATGAACCACACTCGTTGGTTTGAAACGCGTCAAAAAAAATATTACAATGTGATTTCCGCCAAAATATTTGTCATTAAACTTGATATGGATCACAGAAGCTTAAATTCAACAACATTATAATATTAATGAAAATATTTACTTAAAAATGTTAATAACACTAAATATTAATTTAAAAATATTTAAAGTAAATACATTAATATTTACTTAAAAATAATATTAATTTGTTAGTTTTATTAGCATGAATGCATTGATATATTAATATTAAAACATAATATATAATTTAAAAAGATTCTTAATATATAGTCATTATAGTCAACCACATTAATTAAACATAATGAAATATTACCATATTCAAACTTGGTCAACACTATGTTTAATGTATTTGACAATAATCAACCTTCTTTAATCAAAACAATCCATAGTTTTTTTTTTGATCCAGTAAGAGTGGTTCCTTCCATTAATCGCGAAAATTATATAATGTACAAAAGAACGGGGTTATGAACAGTAGCACAACACCTTACCAACGTCAATAAAATCTACCTAAGGAATAATTCACTTAACTAGCCCAGAAAGCAACTCTTTAAACCAACCTTCTTAACCCAAAAGATAAGAAAAAAAAGGGTTTTGAATTTTTTTCCGGGACCGCTAAAAAACAAAAGTTTCGAGGTACGGTGCACCCGACAGCTTTTAAAGTTGAGGGCCCACCAAACCCAAAGCCCAAAGTACCACAATAAACAACTTAAGACAAGCCTTAAACTTGGGATTACAGAGCACCCCAAAAATCGAACAATCCGATAAGTGCATATCTAACGGTACCAAACGGATTTCGGGTGATCAACTAACCCATGACTTAAATGAATAAACGGACCCGATGAAAAGTGTAAACCACAAGTCTAAACAAATTCGGGTCCGGAAAAGGGTTAATCGTCAGTCAACTTGATGGCCCAAAACCCATTCAATCCATCCATCATAGATCTGACGGTCCTTAGCCCATATCGGGCTGGTATCATGCCCTCTCAATACCAAACGATTCGGACCCAATGAGAGACATTAACTATCACTTTGAGAAATTTCGAGTCTGTTTGGAGTGTTATCTTGCAAGCAATTAACCGCCCGAAATCTGTTGGATGACTGATATTGTTGCAATCGAGGGTCGACTACAAATCAAACTACCCACTATTTACCCCCTATTTCTTTATTGCGATTGTTTCCATTTCCTCTATTTCTATAGGCCTGATTATTGTTTTTCCTTCATAGAATGATAGTGCTCCCTGTCTTCGCTCGCTTGTCTGTTATAGTCCTCCCTCAAATTTCCTGAGTGTGTCAACTCCCAAGCATATATTCTGTTGCTTCCAGTGCAGAGCACACCTTCATTTGCCAAACGATCCGCTAACATGTTCGTTGTTCTGCGCACATGAACAAAACTGACTGTTCCCAGGGTCCCCAGGTGGGATTCTATTCATTGGTAAACATGCAGTGACCGCTAGTGTTTTGAAACTTTTTCTGGTGCTATTCCATTGCCTATCTTCTTGACTGAATTGATTACCAATTCAGAGTCTACTTCTATGATGGCATTGTGTAGATTAGATTCAATCAAGATTTGTAGGCTTTGCTTTAAGGTCATGAGTTCTGCCATATTGTTGGTGGCCTTCCCCAAATGACTGTGAAAGATGATTTTTATGTAACCCTGATCATCTCTTATGACTCCTCCATAGCCAACTACCCCAGGGTTTCCTTTAGAGGTCCCATCTATGTTAAATTTCAAAAAGCCTTGAGGCGGCAGTTGCCAGATGTCCTTTCTAGTAGTTATGTGTCTTACTATCCTACTTATGCCCTGAGGGGTAGGTAACTAGAGACCCAACTGAAAGAGAATCTGAGCCTCCTACCTCAGAGGAGGGTTCTCAGGTGGTCTTTTTAGAAGGGTACTTACAGTTTCTTTGAGTTGTCTTAAAATCGGAGCTATGATGCTTTGGGTTGAGCCATTTTTGTTCTTGAAAATCCTTTTGTTGCGCTCTTTCCAGACATCCCAGATTAAAAAACCTGGAATCAGAGTCCAGGCTTTGTTGATTATTTAATTTTTTGAGAAGTATTTTCTCCATTTCTTCAAAGTTTTGGTGATACTATAATCGTCCCTATTGGTTTGGTTGAATATTCAGGCTACCCAATTCCACAAGGTAGAGGTGAATGGGCAGAGGTTAAGTAGGTGATCCATCGTTTCTTCTTGCAGACCACATAACTGACATCTAGATGGACCAGCTAAACCTCTTTTCCTAAGGTTTTCCCAAGTTAGATTTTTTGTGTTGTACTAGCCATATGAACAGTTTGATTTTCATCCAGTGCAGGTTCTGCCATATGTCCTTCCATGTCTTGTCAAGGTTTGGAAATTCAAACCCCATGACAATTCTTTTGGCTTCTTTGAGGTTGAATTTTTCTTCATTGTTTCTCCCCCACCTAAGTTGGTCAGACAAAGTTGAGGTTAAAATCTTTCTTTGTTCCAAGATCATTGCAAGAGCTACAACGTGGGCCTTCAAAGGGGTTTCTTCCCTATATATTAGGTCCTTCCATGTTCTCCATTTTCCATTTTTCCTTGTCTGATCCTAGAACCCACTTACCTTGAAAAGATCTTTATTGTCAGTGTCATTCTTGATAAATGCTAGTTCTTCTCTACATAGGTTAGGTTCCTACTGCCAGTTGTCCCCCCAGAACCAAGCTATGTTTCCATCTTTTATATCCCAAAAACTGTGCTTCTGTACTATGGCTCTATTCTCCCAACCATTGTTCCAAATGTGGGAGCCCTTGATGAGCCCCATCATCCAAATACGATCTCTATCTTGCTAGTTATTTGCATCCTTTTTTTTCCACAACTTAGCCAAAGGGGTTCTCATTTCCCTTAGCCATATCCACCAAGGTTTATCCTCCAGGACTTTTCCTAGGGTTTCCAGGTCGTGAAGACCCAAACCTCCATGGGTCTTGGGTTTGCAAATCTTGTCCAAAGCTACCAAAGCCCATTTCTTTTTCTCTTCCCCTTTGCCCCAAAGAAAATCTCTCTGGATGTTCCTGATATGTTGTATAACACCTTTAGGAGTAGGAAGAATTGAAAACATAAAGATGGGAATGGTTTGTAGGACAACCTTTGTAATCACTAGACTTCCTGCTAAATTCAAAGATCTTCTTGTCCATTTCCTAATCTTGTCCTACAGTTTATTAGTCACTTGCTCCCACACATCCTCGTTTAAGGGTTTGTCAGTGAGAGGTATTTGGAGATATTTTGAGGGAAGTTGATCTCTTTCAAAGCCAAGGATTCTAGAGAGGTTTCTTTGAATAGCAATATCAATATTTAAAAAGAAAATTTTGCATTTGGTAAGACTCACCTTTGTACCAGCGGCCATAGAAAACTCGTCCAGGATGTGTTTGAAAGCTTTTGCTTCCTTGATCATGGGAGTGCCCTGCAACATGGTGTCATCCACAAATTGTTGATGAGTCAAGGTATCCCCATTCAGGTTTAATTTGAAACCCTATATTCTTCCTTCTGCTTTAGCTCGTTTGATTGCTTTGCCTAATCCTTCCATCATGAGAATAAAGAGGAAGGGGGAGAGCAGATCTCCTTTTTTGATACCTCTCGAGGGCCTAAAGACTCTGGTTGGGGAGCCATTAAGTAGGATATAAAAACTAGTTGTAGTAACAACGACCATTACCCATGTTATCAAATTATGGTCAAAGCCATATGCTTTTAGTGCTTCCCTGATGTACGACTAGTTTAGCTTGTCATAAGCTTTGGCTAGGTCAAGTTGTATGATCATCCCCTCTTTCTTATTACTTTTAAGATAATGAACCACCTGATGAGCTTGAATGATGTTACTTAGAATTTGTCTTCCTTCCACATATCCAGTTTGCTCCTTTGATACAAGAGTAGGAAGAAGAGACTTGAGTCTGTTTACAATTACTTTGGAGATAATTTCTACACCACATTGCATAAAGCTATGGGTCTGAATCTATCTAGTGTCATAGCTTTTTCCTGCTTTGGGATCAAAGCTATGAAAGAAGCATTGAGTGCCCTCAAAACTTTTTTGGAACCTCTCGAGTCCTCCACAACATCAAGAATGTCTTGTTTTAAAATTTCCCAGCAAGCTTTGAAGAAGTCTACATTGAAGCCATCCGGGCTTGGAGCCTTCCCATTTTGCATCTCTTTGATAACTTCATTGACTTCCTCTTTAGTCAATGGCCTATTAAGATTGTAATTGTCTTCCCTGGTTACAAGCTTTGGAATATATGTAGTGAAATTATTGATATCTGTCTAAGAGAGGCTCCTCAGCTATGTTTCGGAAATGTTGAACCAGAGCTGATTCAATTTCTTTGTGGGTGTTTGAGCTCTTTCCCTTGAGTGTCTTTAAGTTTTGAAATTCTGTTGTTTTCCCTGTGGGCAACTGTAGACATGTGGAAAAACTTTGTATTTTGTTCCCCTTCTTTTATCCATTGCACTCTAGATTTCTGTCTCCAAAATGTCTCCTCTTACTGACATCTGTTTTCCCATTCCTGTTGAAGAGAGTCAGCCTGCATTTTCCTTTCCTCTATAAAGCCATCTATGATAAGGATCTGATTAATTACCTGGATTTTTTGTTCAATTTCCTTTTGGGCTTTGAAAATATTACCAAATTCATTCGTGTTCCATTCTTTAAGCTTGCGTTTGATGTGTTTCAATCTCTATTGTAGTAGGAACATTTTTGTGCCTAGAATGGGCATGTCTTCCACCCACCATTTTCTCATGTTTTGATGAAGTTAGGGTGAGTGATCCAGACATTTCAAACCTGAAAAGTTTGTTCCTTGGAGTGCCTATAAAAGAAGCTTCAAGTTGGGTTGGCCTATGATCCGAGCCTCCAAAAGGAAGGATTGAAGCAGCTAGGTTGAGGCCCATGAGAATGAGGTCCTCCGAGATTATGAATCTGTCTAGCTTAGAGGCAACCTGAGAAGCCTCTCCCCTCTTATTGTTCCAGGTGAAAGTTCCATTTATTGTCTCCGTATCTACTAGTCTCATGTCATTTAGGAATTTCTGGAAGGCAATGGAGTCCCTACCTAGTATCCTGGTCCCTCCTTTTTTTTCTGAGAGAGATCTGATCATGTTAAACTCTCCTCCTAGAATCCAAGGCATACCAGGATGCCTTTCTCTCAACTCCTCCAGTGAGGTGAGAAGCTTGATTTTGTCCTTAAGTTTCTAGGGACCATAGACATTTGTGATCATATATAGTTCCTTATCACCCAAAGGTTGGATCACCATCGAAAGGTAGTTCCTAGATGCCTCAGCATCCAAGATTCCAAGTTTTTAAGGATTCTAAAGAGTAAGAATCCCTCTTGCAGTTTTGTTTGCTAGCACTTCTAGATACTCATACTTAATGAGCCATTTTATATGTATCTCTCTAATTTTTTCTATTGAACGTTTAGTTTCCTGTATAAATACCATATCTATTTTTTCTTCTTTTATTCTATTACTGAGATTTCGTTTTTTTCTTTTACTTCCTAGACCCCTAATGTTCTAGGTTGTAAGGTTCATTAAGGTTTGTGAATGGATAACTGATGAGATATTTCATCTTACTTGAGTTAATCATGAGTTTCCCGCATTCTGTCAATAGTTCATTATGTCTCTTCCTTTCTCTTTTCCTGCCTGGGATCTTAGAGGAGTGACCTGATGTAACTTTCATCGATTTTATCCCTCTGTTTTCTTGGTTTTCATGGTTCCTTTTGACCCTAAAACCCTTTTCTTGAGAGCTTTAGAGGAAGAGTTGTTGCACTCTGTCAAACTCCTCTTGTGGTAGAGAGTCAACTCCTTTGGTAGTTCCTTGCTCCAGGAAATTTTCTAGATCAAGATTCTCACTCTCAAGGATTTCCTCTAGTTCGTGGTCCTCCATTCCAACTTCACTTGGGGTCATCTCATGGTCCCTGCCAAGTTCCATAGTGCTTGGCAAAACCTCTCTTGGTATGTTGTTTTCAGGTATATCTTCCATGCTAGTATCTTTTTCCTTCTCTGCAGGATTATCCTCCGAGGCCTGGTTCGTTCCATTTTTCACTCCCTCGTATTCTAAAATCTTGAAACTATTATGACTTGGTTGCTTTTCCTCATTAGTTTTCTTTTGGTTCTTTCTTCCTCCTTTCCCTTTGCCTCCTACCTTGGTGAATCCTGCAAGGTCTTTGCCTGTTTTGGTTTTGGTATTATCCATCAGTTTCTTTAATGGGCAGTCTCTAAAGAGGTGTCTATGTTCATGACACTTATGGCATATGAATGTTACATGTTCATAGTCGACCACGTGAACCAATTCTTTATCATAGACTTCAAGAATGATTTCATCTAGTAGTGCTCCCGATAGGTCCATTTCTATGCATATGCGAGCAAAGGATGTGTATTTTCCGTCGCATCTGATATTTTTAAAAATGACCTAAATTATTGCCTATGGATTTCAGTGATTCTGGCAACCTGTAATCTAAAGGTAGGGAGTAGAATCTTATCCATACAGATACGAACGTGAATGCCTCTCATTCCTGGACAAAATTCATCACCCATGGTCCCATGTAGAGGCCTGTAGTCGCAAAGAAATATGGTCCACCATCAAAAACTCTGTCATTACCCTCGATGTTTGTGAACACCACTGTGAAGAAACCCTTGGACTCAAGGTGAAGGGTTATGTCCCCCTTTGGTTTCCAGTGGTTTTTAATCCAAGCATACAAACCTTTCTCCGTTGGCCATATTCCCATAAATTTTCAAATAACTGCATATGTTGCCATGTGATCCCTATGTGCCTGTAGCGCTGGATCATTTAGAATAAACCTGGGTTTAATGGTTGCCCTGGGTTTGCAGGGTCCTATCCCCGTCTTGTGCTCCGCTTTTTTACTGCTATCTCTTGTTCCTTACTCCCTTCTGACTCCTTCTTGATTCTCTTTCTGTATTTTTGTGTTATTTCCTCCATTCCTGCCTCCATTGGTTCTTTTAATCTATACGAACTCCCTTTCTTGTATCTGTTCATGACTACCTAACTGTAGGAGGGAGTAGAACTCCCCCCTCCTTGCCCCTCCATTGTTACTAACCCTAAAGCCCTCTTCCAAACCCTCGCTCAGCTTGCTTCCATCGCACCTTCCTTTTTTCCAAAACAATCCATAGTTAATGTAATATTAAATTATTTATTTAATTAAAATATTAATGTAATTAATTAATACATTAACATTAAAACATTAAAATTAACACATTAACATTAATTAATTAATTAAAACATTTATTTAAAAATGTTTAAAAAAATATATTAATATTAATTAATAATAACATTAATTTATTAACATTAATACATCGATATATTTTTTTTCTGAATCAGAGCTAAATCTATTAATAAAAAAGTGAAAAATATTTACAATGAGGACAGCGCCTCAGAGGACCAGTTTCCTGGCCCTGAGCAGTGAAACTAGAGAGCAGAAGACGAGCACTGTGCCTGTAGAAGAAGAGGAGAAACCAGGCAACAGGCGTATGATAGACATTACAAAAGAGCTTCGTGCTTGCAGGGGAAGCCAAGCAGAGGAAGCGAACCACCAAAATTCCCAAACATACATATTAGCGTGTAGATTAGCAGAAGGAAAATGGGCTTTGAGGTCGGCCTCAGCCCTGCATTAAGAGTGACCAGGTGCATATGAAAAGCTTGCCGAAGAGGAGGTGAGCCAAAACCTGCGCAAAAAGATATGATCATGTAGACCAAAAAACACTTACTTGCCCGAACTTTGCGGGACTAGGCGACGGGCGGGTGCGGAAGCTGGAGCCGCTGGCTGAGACACTTCCTCTTCTTCACGAACTCCTTCCTCCGTTTGAGTGAGCAGGTGCATGATTCCGAAATTCCGCTGAACAGGACCGCAGGCAATGATTTCCGTCTCTTTGACAATCGGCGTACCAGAAACCTCCGCATTCCGCGGGGAGTCCTCTTGCATATGCATGGCAGAGGGGGGAGGGTTAACTTCGACTTCCTGCGAGAGGCTTCCTTCAGGGGAAGGGGTGGACGAGCTGATGGGGTCAACAGATTCCTCGGCTTCCTCTGAAACCATGATGGTCGTAGTGAAGGTGATGATGGGCTGGTGGAGGCGACTTCGGAAGGTAAACCGCGAATTCTGAAAGGAAGAGTTGGGGGCAGGCCTAGTGGGAGAGGCCGGTGGAGATGAGGGGGAGGCTGAGGAGATGGGGATGACCAGAGGCGATGTAGAAGGGCGAGCTCGACCCCTGGAGGCTGAAGAACCGCCTCTGCGAGACACACCACGAGTACGCATCTTGGCTTCCGTGGAAGTCTGGTTATATAAACTCGACAAGGAGCCAAGAAACGACTGAGAAAACTCGAGAGCCGAAGGGTCGACCACGAGCTGAGCAGAGGAAGGAACAGAGTGGCGGAGATAATTTCGCAGAGAATGTCTGCATTTGGGCTCTGCGCAGTTCAATTTATCAGTGATGGACGCCAAATTCGAGCTTGGAGGCGACATTAAGGCTTCTGCAGGGCAGTGAAGAGCTATTAACGGTGTGTTGTCCTGTGCAGGGATCGGCGGCGAGGCACAATGAATGCCATCCTCCGGGAGCTGCGAGCAGTTAAGGCTATCGCCCTCCGTCCAGCTGCCGTTCCGACAGCCATGTGATGGGCACGTTGATTACTGAGGTGGCAGCACTTGGCAAGCACCTAGATCCGGGGGAACTCCTTGCCAGGGAGGTTTGTCTTCTTCAACCAGCTGAAGATAGTGTCTGAGTTGCTCTTCTGTACCAATGGTAAGAGTGGCGCCTGAGAAGTCTACTTTATTGGAATCGACCCCGACATTTGCAAGAAAATCTGCAAGTTTATTTCCTTCACGCAAGGTGTGCTGGAAGGAGACGG
Source organism: Pinus taeda (assembly GCA_000404065.3). Lineage (NCBI taxonomy): Eukaryota > Viridiplantae > Streptophyta > Pinopsida > Pinales > Pinaceae > Pinus > Pinus taeda. Next base: position 18,337 of record APFE030022984.1, on the reverse strand, counting down.
CCTGATACTGAGTGAGCCAATGCTGGATGAGATCCAGTCGGTGAGCCATTCTCCAGCTTTGACTGACTTTGTGAACAGGAGTTCCCTGGGAGAGTTTTTTGCTCATATTTATAATAATTTGAGAATCACCTTCGATTTTTAGCGGAAAGAGGTTGTGCTTTTGAGCCTGGAGTAGACCTTGCCAAAGTCCTTCTAGTTCAGACGAATTGTTTGTGTCCCATCCATTAGAGCCTAAGTATAAGAGATGCGGAGTGCCAGTGTGATCTCGGAAGACTCCTCCAAATCCAGAAGGCCCTGGGTTGCCTTTCGATGCTCCATCGAAGTTAAGCTGGAAGAGATTGGGAGGGGTGGGAGTCCAGCATTTGTCTTTTTCTTGTTGGTTGGAATTAGTACTCTTGGACGCAATCTGGTGCGAAAGGGTGATTTGCCAATTGTCCCATATAGATTTTTCTGTGGGAGTCGAGGGGAGTTCCTCAGCTGTCCAACTATGGACGGAGAGCGAATCTTTGAGGAATTTGAGGAGGATATGCCAGAGTTGATCAACTGATTGATGCTGATCTTTGAAAATACGTCGGTTTCTTTCTTTCCAGATATTCCATAATAAGAACCCAGGAAGGAGTTGCCAAAGAGAGTTGAGGATCTTGCTTTGATAGGGCGTTTGGGGCCAATTGCGGAGAGTCGCTTTGAGGTCGCCCTGGACTCTGTGATCCTTTTGGCATCTGAAGGTGGCTTTGTCCCAAAGTTGCTTAGCCAGGCTGCAATGAAATAGGAGATGGATTGCAGTTTCTTCCTCTTGTCGGCAGTTGAGACAGATGGATGGTCCAGAGAAGCTCCTTTTACGAAGATTATCCCATGTGAGGATCCTGTTGTGGGATAGAAGCCATAGAAATGTAGAAACTTTAGGCCAAAGATGAGAATCCCAGATTTGATTCCATATTTTGTCCTTGGTGATTTTGTCCTGGATGGTGATGTTGTAAGCCTCTCTAGTAGAAAAGGTGCCTTTTTCTTCGTAGCCCCATCTTAGCAGATCCGGTCCGTCGTTTATGTTTATTTGCCTTTTTTGAAGTTCAGTATCTAGAGCTTGGATGAGGCCCTCGTTGGCTGCTTCTCCTAGGATCTGGTCCGCCTTTTGCCATTGTCTGCTTTTTGGGTTAGCAGAGGGGTTCCAGTAGCTGTGAACAGTGACAGAGTTGTGAGGATGAGGATGGGTAGGCGGGAGATTTTGAATAAGGTCCCGGATCTTTGGGAGTTGCTGCCAGGAGTCATCCCAAAATCTAGCAGTCTGTCCATCCCTTATTTCCCAGAAACAATGCTGCTGGATTAAGTGTATGTGTTGTATAGCAGCGTTCCAAATAATAGAGCCAGCACTTAGCTCCGACATCCTGATTTTGTCTTCCAGTGGTTTGTTATTGGCATATTTAGCTGTCCATAAAGAGGCCCACGGAGTGTTGGGGTAGGCTAGCCAGCGCCACCACAGTTTGGCGCCCATAACTGTATTGCTTAGAGCTGGGTCTCGAAGTCCAATGCCTCCTGATTTCTTGGGGAGGCAGACCTTATCCCATTTAACCAATGCCCATTTGCGATTTTTTCCTGAACTGCCCCAGAGGAAGTTGCGCTGGAGATTCTTTATGGCTTTGATCACCCATTTTGGAGCTGCTAAGAGAGTAAACAAATAAAGCGGTAAGGATTGCAGGACGGCTTTAATGAGGATGATTCTGCTGGCCATATTCAGGGCTCTGTGGGTCCAAAGAGAAAGCTTGGCTTCGAATTTGTCCAGAAGGTTAGTCCATGATGCGTGTTTTAGAGTAGAAGCAATCATGGGGGCACCCAAGTATTTAGAGGGAAGCTTGGCAATAGTAAAGCCTAAAATACGGGAAATCGAGTTTTGAGTGGCCGTGGGGGTGTTGAAGAAGAAGATTTGAGATTTAACTCGATTGATGAGAGCACTGGAGGCATCTGAGAAGGTAGACAGGAGATATTTGAGGAGTCGAGCTTCTTGGACGGAGGGGTGGCCAAAGAGCATATTGTCGTCTACAAATTGTTGATGGGTGAAAGCGGGAGAATTGTTAAAGGAGAGGCCTTTCAGATTATGGGAGAGAGCAGCGGATTTGATGGAACGACCTAGTCCCTCAGCAACAATGACGAAGAGGAAGGGAGAGAGCGGGTCTCCCTGCCTGATGCCTCTGGATGGATGGAAGGTATCAGAGGGAATGCCATTGATTAAGATAGAAAAGAAGGAAGAAGAGATAAGACTGATTAGCCATCTAGTCCAGGAGGGATCAAAACCAAAAGCATTTAAAATTTTTTGAATGTAGATCCAACTAACACTATCAAATGCCTTTGAGAGATCTATTTTGAGCAGCATACCTGGCTTTTTGGATTGCTTCAGAGAATGGAGAATTTCATGAGTGAGGATTATGCCATCAGTGATTTGACGACCTTCAACATATCCGGATTTCTCAGGGGAGATGAGGAGAGGGAGAAGTGGTTTCAAACGATTTGCAATGACTTTTGAAACTATTTTGTAAGTGATGTTGCAGAGAGCAATGGGGCGATACTTTTCCGGTTTGTTGGCTTCCTCTGATTTGGGGATGAGGGCCAGGAAGGTGGCATTCAACCCTAGGTACATCCATCGTAGAGCTCTAGATTCCTCGACCAGTTGCCAGACCTCAATTTGGATTAGATCCCAGAAGTGATGGAAAAAATCCGAGGTGAAACCATCAGGGCCTGGAGCTTTCCCGGCTTTTAAGTTTCTGACTGTCGTGTCTACTTCGTGAAGCTGGATCGGTTGGAGAAGAAGATTGTTATGCTCTGGGGAGATGAGTCGAGGGATATGGGGGAGAATTTTCTCAATAGCTGGGAGCCGGTTAATATTTGGTTCCTGATGAACTTCCTTAAAGTAGTTGAGAAAATTTTCTTCAATCCCTTCGTGCGATTCCACTCGCTCTCCTTGCTCATTTTGGATGTGGGAGATGAGATTGTGCATTCTGCGCTGAACAGTGGTGTTGTGGAAGAATTTAGTATTTCGTTCCCCCTCCTTCAACCATTTTATGCGAGACTTCTGCTTCCAGAGAATTTCCTCTTGAAGGGCTTTGTTTTGTAGTTGATCTTCAATTTTCTGTTCCTGTTGGGTGAGTTCAATGGTGCGTCCTTCAGCCATGATTCTACTTTGAATTTGCTTCATGTTCTGGTTGAGCGCAGCTTGAGCTGCAAAGATGTTACCAAATGTGTTGAGATTCCAATGTTTGATATCTTTTTTAAGGAGTTGGAGTTTCTTTTGGAATCGAGCCATTTTGGATGTGCCTGAAGGTTGGTAGTTGAGCCAGGACTGTCTAACAAAATCCTTGAAGTTAGGATGAGTTAGCCAAAAAGATTCAAAGTGAAAGGGACGCTTGGTGGTGTTACCTGGTCTCTGCCATTGGAGTTCAATAGGCCAGTGGTCCGATCCTGATATAGGCAGTATGGAAGAGATTAAATCTCCTCCTAGATGAGGAGCATTGTCTGAAATGAGGAAGCGGTCGAGCCTGGAGGCTATCTGATGAGCTCCCTCCCTTTTGTTGGTCCATGTAAATAGGCCATTGTTTGAAGGGAGATCGATTAGCCAATTCGATCTCACAAAGTTTTTGAGAAGGTGGCCATCCCTGATACCGATGTCTCTTCCTCCTTGCTTTTCTTTAGTTCTCGTTATCATGTTGAAGTCCCCTCCTGCTATCCATAGGGGGTATTGCCTATTTGAGTTGAGAGCTGTGAGATGTTCCAAAACTTCTGCTTTTTGCTGAGATTCTTGTGGAAAATACACATTGGTAATGTGTCCATGAGTGTTGGTGCCGAGCAAGTGAAAAGTGGCTTGTATGAAATGCTTGTTGGCATGAATATTTCTGAGCTGAATGATTCTGGAATCCCAGAGGATTGCTAGGCCTCCTGAGGCACCCCTCGCATCAACTGTTGAGATTTGTCCTCCTGGCCAAACTTTTATTGCAATTTTTTCCAAAAATTTCATGTTGCATTTAGTTTCTTGAACAAAGAGAATATTGGGTCTCTCCTGCATGAGCATGTTTTTGAGGAGTCTGCCTTTCCTGGGGCTATTGAGCCCTCTTATGTTCCATGAGATGAGCTTCATTGAGAGGGGGGGGGTGGATGTTGTAGAACTTGTTCAGCTTCGGATATCGACCTGACTCTACCAGCACTTCTCCAATCTTGATGGTTTTTTCCAGGGTTGTTTTCCTGCCTCGCTTTTTGCTGTCTTTTATGATGAATTTACCATCCCACTTGCTTCCTATCTGCACCCCAAGGGAGTGTTTCTTGTGCGCTTTTTGCAAGACCTCTTCCAGCTTATCTAGTTGTCTATCCAGAATCTTGTCGAAGTTCCCTGTTTTGCAAGCTAGCTCCAGGGTGAGAAGATCTAGATCCCCTATATCCACGGTTTCAGAATCATCGTCCATGAGCTCTAATTCTGGAGGGGCGATATCTGCTTTAATTGAGTTCTTTTGACTTGATTCAGGGATTTCTGTTTCCATTGCTTGAAGGCCATCTGCATGAGGGTCTGAAAGGGGGATATGGCTTTTGTCAAACATGGGATCTTGATTCTGAGGGTTAGGTCCTTCCGGGAGCTCCCTAACAAGGGTTTTTATCTTTTGCATATCCGGATTCAGATCTTGTTCTTCCAGATTGGCTAGGGCGCCAAAGCTATTGGTGCTGGGCTCTTTGGGTTTACTGGTGGAGTCCGTTTTTGCAGTGGTTGAGGGTTTTTTGTTCCCTCGCCGGCGATTGACTACCTTGGTGAATCCATCTGCTTCTTTCTTGTCTGTCTGGGCATTATCAGCTGTGGTTTTGTTGAGCGGGCAATCCCTAAACAAATGCCCTAGTTTGTGGCATTTCCGGCATCTAAATGGAACGTGTTCATAATCAATCATTTGAATCCATTCAGAGTCTTCGTGACGAAATCTTACCTTATCTGGCAGAGGCTGTTTGAGGTCCATGTATACACAGATGCGCGCGTAGGATGTGAATCTGCAGTATTTAGTGTCTTCCGCCGCCTTGATGAACTCCCCTAGCTTGTTCCCAATTTCCTTCAGGGATGATTCTTCCCAGTACTCCCATGGAAGCGAGTAGAGCCTGATCCAGACAGGCGCACAGCTGAGATCTTCTTTGTCTGGGTTAAATCTTTCCACCCAGCCTCTCAGATACAGGCCTGCTGCATTAAAGAAGTACGGTCCGCCATCGATGACCTTAGTGCGATCTTCCAGGCAGTTAAAGACAACTCTGAAGAAGCCTTTTGGACCAATATGCAGGGAGATTTGGCCTTTGGGTGCACATTTAGTATTGATCCAGGTACTAAGCGCCCTTTCAGTAGGCCAAATTCCAATGAACTTACCAATGAGAGCATGATCTCTCATATACTGGATTCGGGCATTTATTCTGTGACTGGGAAAATCCACAGTGGGCATGATAGCTGCTACCGGTTTGCAGGTGGCCGATCTGACCGTGGATCCTTCTTCAGGATTCGCGCGGTCGTTCTTAGAGTGCGTCCTTTCCTCTGATCTATCATTTGGATTTGGTTCTGAGTCCTTTGCAATACCCTTCTGCCGGGAGTCGGCAGAATTTGGGGGAGGGTCGGAGTCCCCCCCCATCACAGGCGCCATTGAGAGGGTTGACAGGGCCACAGGAATGACCAATACTGACCGATACTGGCAGAGGGCAGGTTTTGCAGACCTGCCGTGACAGACCAAGCCGTGCCCTGAGGGAGGGCAGTTGAAACCCTAAACGGTGATCTCCATTGTCAACCAGCGTTCTCCTGACCTGTTCATCAGCGTCGGCCCCGATTGTGTTCTAGTGTCTTCTTTGTCTCATGTTATAACATAGGTTAAAAGGAATAAATATGGCCAAAAATATAACTATGGTTATGTTGTTTGGCATGCTGATTTCTAGGTGAAAAATCCACATTTTGGTGAGAAAATTCTCTGAAATAAAGTTAAGGAAGGGGTCTTAATTTCTATGTATAATAAAGGCCACAAGGTCTTATAATAAAGCAAAAACAAGGGTTGAGTTCCGTATCCTTTAAGCTCAAGAAAATTACTCTAATATGAGACTGCTGTAGAAACCAAAAACCTATGTTTATAGGTCGAATTGAGGTAGCCACAGAAAGATCAGATCTGAACCTGTAGTGGGAGTAGACGGATACTACAAGGCCGAAAATTTAAGAGGTTATGTAGTACTAAACCAAGTTATCTAAGAAATTAGTAAGGTATGTTGAGGATTTGTCTTATGAAATTGTAGTGTATTGTAAGGTTGTTTCATAAAAGCTTGAAGGGTTGTTCCATAGTGACTATGTTTTGAAGTAACAAAGTTATAGTGTAAGGGTTGCCTAGTGTGTCGTAGTTGATATGATTTTGTGTGATTAGTCAAGTGGGTTGTCCTAGCAAGCCCTAGAATAGTCATCTTGAAAAGTGTGCGAGGATTAGTGAAATGCATCCTAGGAACAATGAAGCTTGAGGAACAAAGGATTGTTAGTAGTTGTGTTCTATCATCTTTAGTAAAACAAAGAAATTGTGTGAAGATTGGTTAATATGCCCTAGATTAGTGGGCTATGTGAGGGCTAGTTTGATGCCCTAGTTTAATGAAGTCTATTATAAGAGGTCTGTGTGCTAGAAGTTGTAAGTACAAGAGCGTTTTGTCACCATTGAAAGGAAAAAGTGACAATTTCGAGCTGCATAAGGGTAGTTGAAGGATTGTGTGATGGGCTATATTTGGTGCAGGAAGTAGTGTTGGACACAGTGTATGATGTAGTAGATGAAAGACCTCAAGTACAAGAACATGGATTGATAGGAGGCAGTTTTGCAGCCCTACTTCAAAAGTTTTAGTTAAGCAAACTTAGTGATAAGAGGGCTCATTGAGGAAGCTACAACAAATATCTACATAGAATAACTGGAAGTTGATGTAAGGGAAGTATGTGTACTTCCGACACAAGCTGAGGCTTGTTGATGCACTCTCCCTATTTAAGAGGGAGTGAGCATGAATTTCTCTTCTTAGTGTTGTGAAGATAAATCCCCTCTGTAGACATAGGCGATCTCTCTAACCCAATGAGTGGGTCTAGCAACAAACTAAACAAATTAATGCAAACTTTCCTAGCTTATGTTTAAAAATTTAGAGAGAGAGAGATAGAGAGAAACCTACCTCGCTCTGATGCTAATTGTTCAATCCTTTGATGATGACTTTGATCCCTTAGCTTCTAGGCTCGCTTCTTGCTTGTTCTTTATGCCCGAGTACGTGCAAGAGACATCAGAGGGCAATATAAGATACAAGAGCATACATAGTATATATCAACACATAAACTACTTGATAGATCAAGGAGTATCAAGCTAAATGCATAAATATTTAAACATTTATGGAAAGTGAACATTAGATGTATATATTAATGAATCAAATAGGGATGCATACAATCATTGACTTGATGTTGGAGACCTCCTTTGGGTGGATGTCCAAGTCCAAGCCAAAACTCTTCAAGCACTCCTTCTCCATGTTAGATGGGTAGCATTTAGGCATAATCTCAGCATAGGAATGCAGGCAATCAATGGCCAACCATTTGGGGATGGAGGGGATTTGATTTATAGGAAGGGAGAGGGAGTTAAGGATCCACAAAAGTGGGAGGAAGGTCCACATCTCAAGGGGAAGGCCCTTAAAGGTAGGATCAAGAGCTCCAAATGGGAGAGCTCGACCATATCTCTACCCAACAACATCTATCTCGTTGTTTCTTAAAGTTTCCGGCATACAAAGCTGTTTGGTCTCCAAAATGTCATCCACTTTAACCTTTCTTTCCATTATTTTACCCTCATTTCGTAACTCTGTTCCAAAGTCATTAATTTTAAGTACTTTAAGTGAATTTATGATTAATTATTAGGAAATTAACATATTTTCATATATATATAATAATATATATTATATATATAATATATATATTATATATATATATTATAGTATAATATGTATATATATATATATATATAAGTGTTATGAGTTTTATGATATGGTAAGCCTACTTGAAGATTCTAGAATGGTCCTACTTGGCCTCCTAACTACAAATTTGAATTTCAAATACCAACTCATGAGGATTTGTAGAATATTTGAGGAATATATGGATCATTAAGCTAAGCACATTCAAAGGAGAAGAATCATGGAGGTTTTGATATGTGTCCTTATCAAAACTATGAGAGAATTTGGAGAGGATTTGTATCTTGTATTTTTAGGAGATTGGTTGAGACAAATGTGGATTTAGGAGAGATTTGAGGGATATGTATTTATTAATTAGTTATGCCTAGTTTTTTTGTAGATAGGGGTGCATCCTTCAAAGGAGTCCATGCATCTAATGTATATCCTATCTATGTATTCATCCATCTTGTAATCTTTTTGGAGTTTTTCTCCATTTTTATGAAATATAAGTTATTGTTTTGATCTCCAACATGTGATAGTTATTCGGTGTGCATACTGAGGCATGGAGGGCCCCCATCAACCACAGTTTGCATATCTTTGCATATATTGGTAACATAGTATAGTTTTGTCATTTCATTTCCTTTTAGTAAGCGTGCTTTCAATTATGCAAGTGTGAGTGTGATTTCATTTCAACAAGCGTGCTTTCAATTATGCAAGTGTGAGTATGATTTCCTTTCCGCAAGTGTGATTTCAATTATGCAAGCGTAGTGTGATTTTCACTTATGCAAGCGTGGTGTGATTTTCACTTATGCAAGCGTGGTGTGATTTTCACTTATGCAAGCGTGGTGTGATTTTCACTTATGCAAGCGTGGTGTGATTTTCACTTATGCAAGCGTGGTGTGATTTCAATTTATTTGGTTTGGATTTAGTTTTATTTATTTTTATTAGTTTTAATTGCATTAGATTAATCTAATTTGAAAGAAAACCACATAGTACTTATAGTACATGTATACCTCATCAGTTTACGCAACCTCGGGTTGACAAATTAAATGACCAGATTTAACTCATAGTTAAATCACCCAACATTTTGGCGTCGTTTCTGGGGAGGTATACATAGGTGTTTATTTTGAAGTTGAGACAATTCATTATAGTTTCATTCATTCTTAGATGCATTGTTAAAAGAATGTTAAAATCATTTTGCATTTTCAATTTTAATAAAATTTCAAAACTTTTTACTAATGTGTGTGCACGATAGGAATTATCAACCAGTTGGAGTAATTAATAGACAATTAAGGAGATTTAAGAATGCCCTTCCAAGAACTCTCTCAAATCCTAGCAAAAATTGGGATATCTACTTCTCGGAAGATTATATCTTAACTGCATTCAAAAAATTATCTGTCTCTCCACCTCCACAAGAAGATCTTCAAGTCTCTTTTGGTTCCTCTTGTCAATTTGTCGAAGACACTAAAGAATCATGCAATATTGTTGATGGGGAGAAACTACTAGAATATGAGGAATGCATAATAAAGGGGGATATTCAAAGTGATTTAAACCAAGAAAGGAATTAGGAATGTCATGGCCTTATTGAAAGATGGTTCCAATCAAGGATCAAAAAACCTTATTTCTTAATTACATTATCAAAACAATTGGTTTTTCATGTTTTGATGTGTTTTAACGAATAATTTTTAGAAATAAGCACAAATATATTTTTAATCTTGTTATGCACATGGTTGCACTGGAAATATGCATACACTTGATCAATTTTTCTATTTCTAGTAGAGTAGAATATGATAGAATTAATGAATAAAACCAAGTTTGATGATGTTTGTTTGTTTGTACAGGTATACATAGGTGTTTATTTTGAAGTTGAGACAATTCATTATAGTTTCATTCATTCTTACATGCATTGTTAAAAGAATGTTAAAATCATTTTGCATTTTCAATTTTAATAAAATTTCAAAACTTTTTACTAATTTGTGTGCACGACAGGAATTATCAACCAGTTGGAGTAATTAATAGACAATTAAGGAGATTTAAGAATGTCCTTCCAAGAACTCTCTTGAATCCTAGCAAAAATTGGGATATCTGCTTCTTGGAAGAGTATATTTAACTGCATTCAAAAAATTATCTGTCTCTCCACCTCCACAAGAAGATCTTCAAGTCTCTTTTGGTTCCTCTTGTCAATTTGTCGAAGAGACTAAAGAATCATGCAATACTGTTGATGGGGAGAAACTACTAGAATATGAGGAATGCATAATAAAGGGGGATATTCAAAGTGATTTAAACCAAGAAAGGAATCAGGAATGTCATGGCCTTATTGAAGGATGGTTCCAATCAAGGATCAAAACACCTTATTTCTTAATTGCATTATCAAAGCAATTGGTTTTTCATGTTTTGATGTGTTTTAACGAATACTTTTTAGAACTAAGCACAAATATATTTTTAATCTTGTTACGCACATGGTTACACTGGAAATATGCATACATTTGATCAATTTTTCTATTTCTAGTAGAGTAGAATAGGATAGAATTAATGAATAAAACCAAGTTTGATGATGTTTGTTTGTTTGTTTTTAATTTAGATTTCATTTTATTTGCAATTTTATTTTTGGTGGTGCATTAAGAGCCACCCATCTCACTAATCAATTGCAAGAAGATGTAGAAAGAGAAGGAATATTTGAGAAAAGATAAGAACATATAGAGTTTTGAGAGCCACAATTTGAATTTAGAGATCAAATCCTTGTATTTTTCCTTTTAAATTTCACACTCCAATTGAATAAAAAAGCTTCAATATTGCTGAGTATGCTCTCTTATTGTGCTCTCTGCGATCTAGAAGATTAGAAAATACAATTGAACAAGGTTAGTTTTAGAATTTTGCAATAAAAGTTGGATAAAAAATCTAAATTCACAATAAAAAGTATAATTATATACCTTTATAAATCTCAATTTGTAAAACTGATGTCTCCAATGAATCCATCATTGTCGAAAACCCCTGTTTTGACTCTTTTTGCACCTCATTTGGCCAAAATTTGAGAAAGATATGACTGTTTTAAATTTCTACCCAATTTTGTTGTTAATGAGCTTACAATTCAACCCAAACCCGGTTGGTGTGCCTAGAAATCGGGAATGGTGCACGAATCTAGCCTTCCTGTCTAATGGACGAATTTCTAGGACGGTTAAAACTGCTCCCAATCCTCCGCGCCATAGTCATATTGCGTTGCATGGTGCCAGGGGCTAAGGCTTAGCCCCAACCTCATCAAAGGTTGCATTTTAAACTTAAATAAAGTTTTTTGGGATATATTTAACAATGAAAAATATAACTGAGTTGCTATAGAGATTTGGTGGTGCATGTGAGGTCTTAGGTTCAATTCTTGTTGAGGCCATTTGACCTTGAAACATAATTTTGGCCGCAATGAGGAGGCCATGTGGCAACCAATGGTTGGTCCACATGGCACTGCCTCATTGACCCACCACTCCAACTTGTTGACCAATACAAATTAAACACATCAACCAATGAAAAATGTGACACATGTCAATCACGCATTGGCCGATGAGGCACAATCAACTTTCATAGTCAACTTGCCACGTCAGTGTACAGACGGCTGACTGGGCATCCCTGTAGCTCAAAAATTTATTTAGATTCTCACAAAACGATCAGAACATGATTCTGGGAGAATCCGAAGTCGGATTCAGTGAAACAAAGTGCATTGGATTCAAGGTGATGAGATCTACGCTTTGGCATTGGTTTAAATTTGATCCAAGATTTTTGAAATTTAAGCATTTCTTGATCCACAGGATGATGGACAAAGGTGGAACGCTAAATAAAAAGGAAAAGCCAATACAAGCTTGAACTTTCATAAAAACCTAAACATATTAACGAACTCATTTGCGATAATTGAAAAACCACCATCCGAGTCTAATTGCAGGTTGTAAAGCAGCAAGGTAGTGCAACAACCCATGTTTTTGGTAGCTACAGAATCAACACAATTCAGTAACTTATGTAAATTTGGTTTATGGTATATTGATAAAGCATTAAGTGTGTGGAGCTCAAAATTGGCTAGAAATAGGTAAAGGTGCATTTATTTTTTCTTGAATTTGTTTTATTAGTACTATTTCTGAAGTTTTTTGTTTATGTATTAGATGAAGAGGGACTAATCACCTCTCTATTTTCATAGTCTTACATTTTATTGCAGAAAAAGTGTTAAGTTTTTGTAGGTTCCAGGATAATGAATGAGATCACATATGCACAAACCAAGTTTCTTTTATAAGAGCATGATCATTTCATGTCAAATCACGCAGATCCATTACACCATTTCTACTAAACAGATACCAATTTTACCATTGCTACTCATTCTAAGCCTACAGTCGATCCATTATTGTCCATCTCCATACTACCAAAACTCATTTCCCTTTGCAATCTTCATATTTTCCAGCCCAATCTTCACTCAACCTTAACCCAAAAATAAAGTCATTCAACTCCCTTACAAAGTTGAATCATCCCATTTTCCATTTCCTTCCCGTCAAATAAACCTTGCTTAAATGCAAATTTTCTATCTATAGTTCTTCAAATTATTATTTCATACTCATGTTAGATGATGGAGGATTCACTAAGGCCTTCCTTCTAACAATTTTTGACCCATCAAATCCGACACATCATCTAGAATCAAAACTAGAGATATTTCAAGTACCTTGAGGCTTGCATGCCTTAATGGCAAGTTCTCTCACCAATAAATAATGGGAATACATCAATGTCCCTTGTTTTTCAGATATTCTAGGTGACTTGACTTCGACACATCTATCCGTACTTAGTAAGATGTACTTAGGCATCTTGACTCTCATTGACATCAATGATGAGTAGTCTTGTGTTGGTTAATGACATTCATTAATGGCCAATCATCCAACAATTTATTTTCTATGTTCAACATCGACACACCTATTCACATAGATAAGAATTTTGCGACCAAGTGGGAACGATTGAAGATTAAATAATTTTAGTAGTTTGCAGCAGGACTCAATTCCGAATTCAACAACCGTAACAATAAAGATCCCAAACTCATCCACACATACAACCAAGAGAAGGAAGAAGCAGATCAAATTAACTACATATTCCATGATCCAATAGCAGCAACCACACTATTTGATATACATAATTTGTCCACTTTTAATGTAAGTGAAGGTATGTCGTTTTCTAATCTTTAATCATGTAATTCCTTAAATGCCAAAACTGTGATTTTGGAAAATCCATCACCACATTCATATTCCCTTTCTCATTTTCCAAAAATTGAAAACACCTTTAGTTTGGGGTAAGGGATATTCACATTTCATACCACATGACACATTTCATTTCATTCTAACCAACATATTTTTCCCAATAAACTATTATTGCATTTTGATTCCAAAAGATTACGTGTTTTGAAATGATTAATAGATGAGCATATTAAATGGCTGATAGTCCCTATGGGACTTAAAAAAGGAATTCTCAATATTTTCAAGCATTTTGGTGCAACAAGTATTGTTACACAAGAACCAATACTTATAAATTTTGGTTGTCACACAAGAACCAACCATAAAAATATATGTTGAAATCAAATATTTTCAAAGTACATTTTGCAAATAAAACTTATCAAATGATACGATCATGCCAAGTTAAAACAGAATTAATATAAAGCCAAATCTCATATAAAAGCGAAACATTTCAAGAAGATCAACTAATGATTAAGGGAACCAATGCAATAGTCGCATAAGGACATGCAACAACTTCAGTTGGGAGGTATGTTGGGTCTCCAAAATGTCATCCACTTTCACCTTTCTTTCCATTACTTTAACCTCATTTCGTAACTCTATAACTCTATAAACCCTACATTAGTAACCATTTTCATGACCATATGGGTTTATTATTATTATTTTCCAAAGTCATTAATTTTAATGTTTTAAGTGAATTTATGATTAATTATTAGGAAATTAACATATTTTCATATTGATATTTATATATATATATCTATATATATCTATATATATACAAGTGTTATGAGTTTTGTGATATGGTAGGCCTACTTGAAGATTCTAGGAGGGTCCCACTTGGCCTCCTAGCTACAAATTCAAATTTCAAATACCAACTCATGAGGATTTATAGAATATTTGAGGAATATATGGATCATTAAGCTAAGCACATTCAAAGGAGAAGTATCATGGAGGTTTTGATATGTGTCCTTATCTGAACTATGAGAGAATTTGGAGGGGATTTCTATCTTGTATTTTTAAGAGATTGGTTGAGACAAATGTGGATTTAGGAGAGATTTGAGGAATATGTATTTATTGATCAGTTATCCCTAGTTTTTGTATAAATAGGGGTGCATCCTTCAAAGGAGCCCATGTATATAATGTATATCCTATCTATGTATTCATCCATCTTGTAATATATTTGGAGCTTTTCTCCATCTTTATGAAATAGAAGCTGTTATTTTGATCTCCAATATGTGATAGTTGTTCAGTGTGCATACTAAGGCATGGAGGGCCCCCATCAGCCATAATTTTCATATCTTTGTATATATTGGTAACACAATATAGTTTTGTCATTTCAGTTCCTTTTAGCAATTGTGCTTTCAATTATGCAAGTGTGAGTATGTGTTCCTTTCCACAAGTGTGATTTCAATTATGCAAGTGTAGTGTAATTTTCAATTTTGCAAGCGTGGTGTGATTTCCTTTATGCAAGTGTGATTTTCATTTATGCAAGCGTGGTATGATTTCCCTTATGCAAGTGTGATTTCAATTTCTTTGGTTTGGATTTAGTTTTATTTATTTTCTTAGTTTCAATTGCATTAGATTAATTTAATCTGAAAGATAACCCCATAGTACATATAGTACATGTATACCTCGTGAGTTTATGAAACCACGAGTCGAGAAATTAAATGAGAGGGATATAACTCACAATTAAATCACCCAACAAAAGCTTCTCCTCCATTTTGATAAACCCTGCTAGAAGAGGTTCAACATAGGATTTCATATCAAAACCCGCGGCAGTGCTAGGTCAAAGAACTGCAACTTGACATCAGCACAAACAAGCAGTGGAGGAAAGAGCGCTAGTCCTAAAATTTAGGGTTTCAATCAACCTTCTCCAGAATTGACTTAGGGCAGCTTTTCTTCCATTCTTTAGGGATGTTTTAGTATGCGTTTCATGATGAGTACCCTTCATAGTTTTCAAAATTTCGACACTTCAGGATGTAGAACAGGAAGTGAACAAGAGGTGTGACAAAATACTGTGTAATAGATGCCCCCTAAAGCATGAAGGCAGAAGAGGGAGTGAGGGGTGAAATGCTTTACAAGTCAAGGCAAGGACCAGAAAAACACCGCTAGGATACCTACAAATCAAGCATATATAGATACACATATGCTATCTATGATATAAACATGCATAATGATACATGAATAGGCATCTAACAATACATGAATCCACGACATGGGCACAACCATCTGAATATAAGGGATCATGTGCGTGGATCCACGGTATGGGCTCAGCCATTAAAAGGGAAAGGATCATATATATGGACCCACGGTATGGTCGCAACCATCTGTATAATCATGTGTACAATAATGAATAACTCACAACTCCACACAACTTGTATTTTATCAGATGGAATCCATGGTCTTGAGCTCTGCCTTGATCCAATCAATGTACGAATTCTAACATGTGAATAGATGTTTCGAAGTCGAACAGATAAAAAACCACCCGATTATGGTCAATGATGTAAACCGTTAACAGGCACAAGAGAAACCACCAATAATGACAATGGCTCTCAAAGTACAATCAACAAAATCCACGAGTGTGAATAATGGAGCTGAAGTCGAACACCCGCAGAATCATTCGATTGAAGGTCAACGATGTAAACCTATCGTCGAATGTGAAGGACTTTCCATTGAGGCATGTAATCTCCAAGGTATTGAAAGGGAGGTTATAGATCATATTCCTGGATAATGAGTTGAAGTCGACAAGAAGCGATCCACTGAAGGAGGACCATAATTCATCCCACATCATCGAAATGAAACAAATGGTATAGTAGAATAGGTAAGTTTTATTAAGGATTGTGGCAGAAAATCAGACAGTGTATAGGCCGTAAAAACTGCAAATATGACTTATCTTGAACATATCGACGACACGACTTCCGAATATGGCAGCATTTGACTCAACATAGGATCAATGGTCATGATGACAAAGCAATATAATAAGATGAGAGGTAAAATGGATTTCCCAAACCTAGGACAACAAGTGACTAAGTGAGGATATCCCAAACCCGACACGAGCAATAGATAAGTGTCATGTTCAAGAGTGACATGCTGCCTTTACACAAAATACAAGAGATATTCGCTTTCATTTCCCCCGCACTATTTCTAGTGAGTACCTCTTTATTTTTAATCACACGCTTGAAGATTATACCATATGATTTTCGTATAAGTCCATCATTTGAATGAATCCATCCTCGTAAGTTTAATAAGCCCTAGGAAGGAGTAGCTCGGTCTCGTCATGGTAAAAAGTCCTACGTCGTTTAAGTTTTACAAGTCCGATGGAGGAGTAACCGACATATTTTTCAAGTTTAGAGAGTTTGAAAAAGAGGCAGAAAAGAAAAATCCAAATGTTCCTTTTTGTAGATAGTCTCTCGAATCCGAAAAGGTAGAAAACAATATCCAAGAGAACCTCTTAGCCATGTTTGACTAAGGTAATTCTTTTTCGTAGCTAGTCTATCTCAGTTCGGAAAAGGGTTAAACTTATACTGAGTAGATGTCTTTTCATTCACTTTTACGAGTTTTAAAAGACAAGTGCTCGACAATCTTTTCATATTTTTGGAGTTTGAAAAGAGCTGAAAGAGGACTCCACCTGGAGGAACGAATGGTATAGAAGAATAACAACTGGTTTCGATCATGATGTAACTACTCAAAATATGTAAAGGTCAAGAGGCTCGCTAATAAAACCACTCATTGCAAATGTTCCTCAGGCAAGGGTAAAACAACCAAGTGAAAGCATATGATCAACCAATGAGATGGTGGTGATGGAATGAAAAAAACCAAGGCTCATCTAGCAAAAACCAGGCTGATAAAGATGACAATCACGAGAGGTAAAATGGGAACGATTTCATTTTTACACAAGCTTGAAACATAGAAAACTACGCTTGAGTATACTTGTAGGCAGTTTCATTTTTTCACAAGCTTGAAACATGGGAAAAAACTATGCTTGGATTTGGTTTCATTTTTACACAAGCTTGAAATGGAGACAAACTATGCTTGAGATTGGTTTCATTTTTACACAAGCTTGAAACGTGGGAAACTATGCTTGAGATAAGTTTGCATGCCTCCAACATAATGACTCAACTCGAGGTACATGTCCCCTCAAGATTCATTTCATGCACCTAATCAGACTATTGTTTACTAACAAGTGGATGGAATGAAGGTTCATTTACAAGATCAAGTGAAAGACTCAACTGGGATTTACGAGATCTAATCAATGATTCGAATTGGAAAATGATTCGTTTCATTTTTTAATGAGCTTGCCACAGGAAAAAAACTATGCTCATGGGGACCTATTTCATTTTTTAACGAGGTTGACATAGTATAATAACTATCCTCATGAGAACCTATTTCATTTTTTAACGAGGTTGACATAGTAAAAGAACTATCCTCATGGCCCTTGTTTCATTTTTTAACGAGCTTGAGACAAGACAAGGAACTCTGCTCCAAGTACCTTGATCACGGACCAAAAGAGGCCATGGATTCCAAGAAGTTGTTATTAGATGGGAGAAAAAAAATCTGGAAGGAATACATGCCCAGGGATCCAAATTAAAAATTGAGCTCCAATGCCCCTAGTACATGATGTACTACATCACCTACTAGATCATTAGTAGATGTGGGCATGGAATAGGTGGCCACATAATTAACCTATGGCAGGGGTAATACCGCTTGCATATAAGAACCATTTAGGGATGATGATTGATTAGGAGTTGATTCAGGACTAAGGAATGTAAGGTGATTAATGATCACAATTATTCCTTGATGCGGGAAACACATCACACGAAAGAGAAAAGAGACAAGAGCGCCCATGAAATAAACATAGTCACGACCAAGGAGTAGATTAAAATCTATAGGGCCTTGGAAAACCATCATGTCTATATAGACAATATTTCATCCCAAAGTAATAGGTAACTTAAGAAGGACCCCTAACTATTGACTGGTTCCACTATTAAAAGCTAGCAGATTCTGGGTGACGAGGACAAGCCGAGGAGAACCTAAAGCTTGCCAACTAGTTGAGGACAAAATGCTAACATATGCGCCCTTGTCTATGAATGTGCTAGGTACAATGATATTATAAGCTTGTACTATAATCTGGAAAGGCACATAAGATAGAAGAAGATACCTTGTGAGTCGTC
>APFE030022979.1:7308-28967 GCA_000404065.3 Pinus taeda | reverse complement strand
GGGTGTGCCCAGCCAAGGGAGCGGACCAACCTGGTGGAAATGTTGAACGAGGAAGTGGTGTAAGGGGTAGACGTGGAGGGCGAGCTGGCTCATGCCTAGGCCCAGTCTCCAGGCAGCGTAGAGAAGCCTCCGTCATTGACTCCAATAGCTGATCAATTACGGGATATCGGAGCAAACCTGGATGCCATCCATTTGCAGAGGTATGATGACCGGAATGAGATTATTGGTTACACCAATGATATTCAATATAGCCAGGGAGAAATTCTAGAGAGCCTTGCTTCAGTGAGACATAACCAATGCCGCAATAGTGAGTGGTTGGATGAGGTTGAGACACGTTTGGCGCATATTGACTACCATGTTCACGAAGGGCATGGCCCTCCTGTGGCCCCAAGTGGCACTCAAGGCCCAAACCCTCTGCTTTGATATGAAATCTATTGGTTGTCTTTTGGTTTTGGCTGTGTTTTGGGTTATATGGCTAAGTTATTTTTGGAACTCATGTAAAAATTGGAAACATCTTCTCTGTATTTGTTTTGCTCTTTTTCCTAACAAATCCAGTCGGAGTGAAGCCAAGAGATCAAAAGGCCTCTAGAATGTATGTTGTATTTCTTTGATGAATTAATGAAAGTTTTTTGATAGACAAAAATAAAATAATATATATATAAGCGATATAAGTGATATTCGTGATTAGCAAGGGAACTGTATCCCTTGTTGAGTAGGCGCAACAAGTTCTAATGCATGTTGAAACGAGGTCCACCAAACTAGACCCCCCAAACAGGTGTAAGTCGTCGTTGTAGGGCCTAATGCGCACTGAAACGAGGCCCCCAACGGTTTTTGAGACCCAAGATTTTCATATTCGGACAAACACTCTTCCTTGCCTCTAGTTTCGTTCTGGTAACATATCACAAATATGCAATCTACCGACTATGCATATTAGATCTACATATGGACCAACGTTTTCTTGAATCTACCCCACTATTTTTATAGAATACGCATATTTTCATGGAATGTGTTCTAACAAACAATAGAATAAAGAGTTTGTTGGGGACGAAAAGAAACTATTACATATATATATATATATATATAAGATAATTTCACCTAACACGATGGTATTCGAGATATCGATGGATACGAGGATTCGAGTGTCAGATACAGACACGTTCAGATACGTTGTATATATATATATATATATATTTCAACATAGATCTTCATCTAGATGTAAGTTTTACAAAGTAACATTATGCATACAAATACGATTGTGACATAAATGATAAATCATATACTTATTCAATTCATCAATGATCCAATAGGAGAAAGACAATATAGCAAGATAAAGATACTGTAGTTTTCTCATTAAGCCATCAAAATCAAAATGTGTTACATAGGTAGTGCAATGCCAATGGCAAATAGAAATAGCAAATACAAAACAACTACAAGTATACAAACCTCAAGGCCATAGTTAGCTCATGACTCATGAGTCATCAATCCTCATAGTCATCATCAAAATCAGCATCATTGTCCTCATCATCATGGTCACTGCTGCTCTCCTCTGTTGCATCCTCCTCCCCTATATCCAAAGTCATCTTTGCATCTGTTGGTGTGTAGGATGATCCCTCTACAATATCACCATCATCAAATGTGACAGGCTCTAGCACTAGATCATTGAGATCCAAGTTGGCCAATGCCAACTCAACACTGTTGTCCAGACCCATGTCATCAGGAAAGTCATCCCACATCTTTGCCTTTCCCTTCAAACACTCATCCCTCTACCTGTAAATAAGACGAAGGTTGGTGTGCACAGACACCATTGTCTCTACCCTGGACTACTCAAACCTGCTCTTCTTGACACTATACAAATTCCCATATGTGCTCCAACTCCTCTCGAAACAAAAGGATGAAGTCACCTGAGAGAGGAGCCTGATGGCTAAATGTTGTAGAGGAGGGCTTGTTGCCCCATGATTTGCCCACCAAGAATAGGGTTTCTTAGCCCCCTATCTCTAATCAGATCATATCCTGCAAATTGACCAGTGCCAGTAGAAAACTCTGCAAAGGCATCCTCCACCTCATCAAGGGATGCTCGATCCTGAAAAACCCGCCTGAATGCATCTTTCCTCCCCTGTGAGATTTCACATCCATGTGAGGAGGGAATCCGCGGGAAGGTCCACCATTTAGCCACTCATGGTTGTAATATTTTGGGTTCAATGAGTGAGCCAAACAATGTAAAGGTGTGCAATTCTTGTCCCATCTGCTGACAAGAATATCCTGTATAATCGTGAAGAAGGCCTCTGATGATGTCTCATACTCGAGGCACTCACTCTGTAAAATAATGCCCCTCACAGACTCAATCATGGAATCCCATCCCTCATAAACCTCTCCTAGGATGGGTTGGTCTGTGTATCTGCAAATCGAAGCAAAGAAATGATAGGGTCCATGATCTGAATAAGTAGATCTACCCTCCCACCAAGCATAATCCAACACTGTGTCCTTCACTCTTTTAGAGACTACTTGATCTATCCTTCTCCAAAAAAACCAAAACTCTGAAATAGCCATGGCCCCAAGAGCAGTCTTGACCTCCCTCAACCTCTTCAACATGATGAATGAAGAGGCAAATCGTGTATCTGCAATCTTCAACAATGATAGATTGTTGTACTCCTTTTAGATAGTGAGGGCATTTGTATGATTTTGGACAAAGTTACGGATATGTTGTGCATCCTCAATAATGTTACCAATCCAAAGCACATCAAAAGCAATAGATTTCAGTGCTAAGTTCAATGAATGGACAATGCAAGGTGTCCAAAACATGTGTGGATATTTAACTTCTACAATCATGCCAGCAGCCTTGCAAATAGGTGCATTATCTGTAATGATTTGCACACAAGAATCAACACTTACATCTTCAATAACTTTAATAAACAACTCACCCATATATTGTGCATCCTTGTATTGTCTAAATGCATCCACTGCTTTCAAGAAAACTTGACCATTCAAGGAAGACACCATGAAGTTGATGAGTGGGTGTTGTGTTGGATCTATGCATCCATCAGAAACAATGCTAACCCCAGATGTTGGCCATGATGTTTTAATAGGCTCAAGCATTTTTTCCACCTATTTTTTTGCCTTCGTCAACAATGTGGTTCTAAGCTTCTCTGACCTAGGAGGTACATATCTTGATGAAGCCCCTTGAGTTAGAGCTCGGCACATCTCAATAAATAGAGGTGAGCGTGCAACATTAAAGGATTTGAAGTTTTGATAGAAAAAAAGGCAATTGTGAGATCAAGCTCTTCCGGTTTCTCCTTCTGAAAAATCTTGCCCATTGGACCAAGTGAAATTGCCTTTCTTTTTGCTGCTTGTCCCCCACGAAAACTCTCAAATGGGAATTTGTTGTTGCTTTTCTGAATGGAAGGGGATCATCATTTTTCTTTTTTCTTTTTTCTTTTTTCTTTTTTCTTTTTTCTTTTTTCTTTCTTTCTTTCTTTTTTTTTCTTTTTTCTTTTTTTTTTTTTTTTTTTTCAGCTACATTTGCCATACCAACATTGGACTCTCTTAGCATTTCTTTCCTCTTTGGTAAAGGCACATTTGTACAAGCTCCAATTCCACAACCTGGTAAAGCCAACAAAAGACCTTTCACACGGAAATATGTGCTCTTGAAAGTATTGTGGCAATAGCTGCATTTCCAACTCACATTGCCTCCTCCCTTCACCTTGTTGAGTGCCCTTGCTCTCTTGTGACATATTTCCATAAGGGATATTTGTCACCTTGAGGAGGAAGTCTTCCTTCAACATTTGAAGTTTTTGTTGCAGCCCCACTTGCAATAGAGGGAACACTTGCAGACCCTGATGAAATTGGGAGAAGAGGGGCATCTCCAATGGGGACATTCTTCCCATTCCTTTGCCCCTTCCCTGTTGCCCTTGATTGAGCCATGAATGTTGTAAAAAAATAAAACAAAAAATGCACATGCAAACTGTTGTAATAAAAATGCAAAAAAAAAAAAAGAAAATGCATTTACTTGTTGCTTGAATCTCCTTGAAAATGCTCCCACACCCTTTTCTCCTTGCTCCCAAACACACCCACAGCAAAGTAAACGAGTGAATGTGCAAATACAATGGGGAAATACACCTTTATAACGCCTTGTGGGTTCTTGTTTTCCGGATTCGTGTTTGAAAATCGGGACATGTCATGTCTCGATCAGGGCAGGTTCTGGATTCAAACGTGTCCCGATTTTTGGACACAAATCCACCCGAATCATGTCCGATTCGCATGATTCGGGACACGTAGGGCTTGGAGGACGAATCTGATTTCATAGTATATAAGTGATATTTGTGATTAATAGATACATATATATGGTTATAGACATATATACTAATATATATATATATATATATATATATATATATATATATATATATTATGTACAAGTGATATTTGTGAATTAATAATACATAATATATGTATATAACATATATATGATGTAATGATATTTATGATTAATAATAGACCACAACACGTATATGATTATGAATAATACATACATTATATATATATATATATATATATATTATATATATATATATATATTTAATATATATAATTGCAAATTTATTTTTAAAAAAGTATAACATATATTTTATTTGTTTTACTTGTTGTTTCCGCCGTATTGGATCCTGGTTTTCAAAAAGTTGATGAATCTGATCCAAATTCCCTGGTAACTTAGCTACTAGAGTTGGAAACTTTAATAGAATTGACCTTCACAAGGTTGTTGTCAGATGGTGATGACTTTATGTAAGAATCGAAAAACTGATAATCTGCCCGAATCATGTTCGATTCACATGATTCGGGACACGTAGGGCTTGGAGGACGAATCTGATTTCATAGTATATAAGTGATATAAGTGATATTTGTGATTAATAGATACATATATATGGTTAATAAGACATAGATATATATATATATTTGTACAAGTGATATTTGTGATTAGTATATACATATATATGATTAATAAATATTATTATATGTAAGTGATATTTATGGACTTAATAATACAAACCCCACACGTATATGATTAATATTACATATATATATATATAATGCAAATTTTATTTTTAAAAAGTATAAATATATATTTATATTGTTTGTACTTGTTGTTTCCTTGTCGTATTTGGATCCTGGCTTTTCAAAAAGCTGATGAATCCGTATCCAAATCTTGGTAACTTAGCTACTAGAGTTGGAAACTTTAATAGAATTGACCTTCACAAGGTTGTTGTCAGATGGTGATGACTTTATGTAAGAATCGAAAAACTGATATACAGAAACAGTAAAGAATTTAAAGCAGGGACCTACCTGAACTGTTGCCGTTGAAGAGGCCTGTTGCTACACTCCTCCAATTATCGAGAGACCGATTCCACCCAGCCAGACTGAGCAAAGCCTGGCTGCCCAATCCAGTAAACTTCTCAACAAAAGTTGACTGTCCCCCGTGGCCAAAACCTCAAAACACTCCAAGCTCTTCCAGTGGTTGATTCTTCCTCCTAGTTCCGAATTCTTCCTCCTGGTTTTTCTCCCCCCTTCTAAAACTCTATCTACCTCTATATGTAGCTTTCCTTGGCGGTGACCGCCCTCTTCGCCAGCGATCCCATCGTTTTCCATTGTAGTGACAGCTTTCCTTTATGAACATGAGTCACAATTCTTTACAGGTGTATTTACCTTATATTAGGGTTTAGTTTAATTTAAATGTGATGGTCATATTAAATTATTTGTTTTTAATATAAAGTTTTATTTATATTTGTTTTAAATAAAGCTTTATTTATATTTATTTTAATATGTAAGTTTTTAGTTATATTTATTTAATATTAAAGTTTTTATTAAACTTTATACTTGGACCTTTTTTAAATTAATTATTTATATCAATAATTAACCTTTATTTTATTAATTTATTTAATATAATTTTATCAATAATCTGGAACATATAACATGTACATAGTCCTCTTTGATCTAACCATACATTACGCACTATTGATGAATGAGTAGAACTTCTTTTCTCAAAAGGGTCATGGTATTTAGCACTTATAATCAATTTAGTATAAAATACTAATGCGGTGTATGCGACATATGCATATGTAGCTATCATATGCATGTACCATATACCTGCTATTATGCTTGCGTTCTTTGTATTTATAGATGGGTAGTTACACTTTTAATGTCCAACGTAGTAGTATATATATATTATAAACCTCAGTATATAGGCATTAGTTAACATCGATAGCTGTTGTTTAATGATCTATTTATGTTACTGTAATGTCAGTAGTTATAAATTTATAATATAAACTGGAGATAGATAAACACATACACTAAGGCCTTTTTTGTTATAGGGCAGGCATGGGAGACTAGAAACATAAGGGCATCTAAAGGTAGAACTCAGTTAAAGGGCCCACAGCATATAATTTTTTAACATATTTTTATAACTACTTGTTCATATAAAGACTTTTATTTACCACCAGAACTAAAAATAAAAATAAAAAAAGTTAAAGCACTCAAGTATTCGAGGCATTTATTTTTGGCAGATGGAGTTAAGGTCGACCCCAAGAAGATACAAACTATCACACATTGACCTATGCTTAGAGCACTGGAACAGTACAAAGGTATTTCATTTTCAGTACTGACAAGCCATTACAATCATTTTATCAAGAGTTACTCTTCTTACATAGTTGTCCTAAATTGATTCTTTGAAGAGTAATTTTTCCAATGGAGTGATGCAGCAGAAGAATCTTTCAAGGATTGTGTTTCAGTGATGTAATAATGGTTAAAGCCTAACTGTTGCTGAAGAATGTTTCCTGGGGCAATAGTTCATTTGTAAAACATTGCCAATGGGTTTACTACTATGTCACATGAAACTTCAAAGAACCCGGCGTTTCGGGCCGTACCCATACCTGAAACTCCGAAACTTGGCGGAAACTCAACCATCATGTAATCATCTATTAGAATTAATATAGACTTGTTTTTCCTTTTAAATTGTCATCTATGGGTCTTATTCCCTTTTTTCTTACAAGATAATGTGTTATTCACTTATTTATATATATATATATATACATATATTATATTTAAATATACTATATGACATTTAGGCGGACGTTTTGGTCAACGTTTCCATTTTTGGGACGTGATGTTTCTAAATGTCCCCGTTTGGGAAACTCCAAAACGTTTCGGCATTTCGTGCAACTTAGGTTTACTATAATCATGGTGCTTGTTTTATCATTTTGAACAAATTATGTTCATGTATATTCTTTTTCTCAAAAAACACGTTTAAAAAATGGTAACACATAATAATATCTTCATCCCTGAAATTAGGATGCAAGTGTTACCAGAACAGTAAGTTCCAAAATAGAATCTGCTTTTAAAGCTAACATAAGTGCACAACTGAGAAGAATAACATTAAAATACAGTTAAAAAATTAAATTACAGTATTTTGGGCGGCTTGTTTTGAATACTTACATCAACTGCTATCAAAGAAAGGCGGCCTGCGTGGTTGCATTTTTCAAGTTTGGACATAAATCGCTTACTCTTTGATATCTTCTCTGGTGTCACATACAAAACCTTAAGCTCTCCTTCACCCTTTTCAAGAGCCTTGTAGATTGACTTTTCATTCTCTTTTGAGGTTGTAGATGTCAACATGCCTGCTGGAATATTTAGAGCAGTAAGTCCCATCACCTGCATCCCATATCATGATATTAGACCTATTCCAAACACACAATCTGAAAATTGACGTCTTTTTTTCTTGGAAAATAACATACCTGATCCTGTATAAGTGAAAGTAAGGGGCTCACAACAAGAGCAGTCCCAGGACGAAGAAATGCAGGAAGCTGGTAACAAAGACTCTTGCCACCGCCTGCAGCCATTATTACAACAACATCTCTTCCACTCATAACAGCATTTATTATCTGTCAGTCAACAGAATCAAAAATAAAAACCTTTACACTATTTTGCAGCAGCATAATCTATAAAGTCCTATTTGCTCTCTTCCAGACAGTATCAGGCAATTAGTAACTCAACATTCAGATAAGTATAATGCATTCTTTGCACATCGCAGAGCCATACACATCTACCTTGTTCTGTGTGAAAAGATTGGCCTCTATCATGAACGATAGTGATAGAGGTCATCTTGGCATTGAAGGCATTAAAGCATTTGCTAAGAGCCATAGTAGCAATTGCAGCACTGTAGAAAATGCTCATTCTGTTAGTTACTTGGGTGATAATCATGCAGGCAACCTGTCCCACTAAAGAGTACAACATCCAAATAACGTAATAAATATTGGTTGTTATGAGAATATAAATATTGGTTGTTATGGGAGGATGGTTAGATTTGACTGGTGTAGTATGGACATCACGACCATTCTTCTTCAGATTAAGAAATCCAAGACATGGTTATTAATTTATTATATATGATAAGGGTAGCACGGTGCACCATTACAAAAACCAACTCTTTCAAAATTGAAATGTCGGTCAACAAGAGAATCATACAGGAGTATGAAACTTGTGTGCACCAAAAGCAGGGCAGTCCCTACTCTTTAAATGTCAACATACACCATACGTAACTTACACTAATGTGGCCTTGACTAATTAGTTCGATCCTTAGCCATATCATGTCGTTGTCATATATAATAAGTTTGAGCCATAAAAACGAGAAATGTAATTGCAAGAATGGAATACTTCTTTCGGATGAAGAACTCCACGTATCATTATTACTTCATAGAAACTAAGGTATGCAATTACAAGAATAGAAATACTTCATTTGAACGAAGATCTCCTGGTATCTTCATTCAACAATTTTAATGAAAGTGTTATTAACTCTTTTTCAATGGCCCACTCTTTTGTAAAGTAATAAATATACTTCATAAATTACTTAATATATGAATGAAGCAATCCACATATCATTGCTCATGCATCAATATACTTAATGGAAAATTTTATAGCAAGAATAGAAATATTTCATTTAGATGGAGAACTCCACGTATCATTATACGTCAAAGAAACTGAAGTATATGCAATTACATGAATAGAAATACTTCATATGGACGAAGATCTCCAAGTACCTTCATTCATCAATCTTAATGAAAGTGATATGAACTCTTAGATCTCCAAGTACCTTCATTCATCAATCTTAATGAAAGTGATATGAACTCTGTTTCAATGGCCCACTTTATTCGGGGTAATGCAAAATGAAAAACAACAAAACCTGATCTGGATGCCAGTTATTATTGTTAATGCCTTTCAATCTCTCAAATCAAACAAACATTATTGTAAATTTGGATTTGAAATTTGTGATCAAACTAATAGTTTGGATGGGGGGTAATATTTTAAGAAGTGGAACAGCCAACAATTCATTCAGTCCTATGAATCCATAATAATCGATAGTCCTATGAATAATTAGTATGTATATTAACAAAGCAGTAGCCTATGAGATATCCAACTGTGTTCATTGAATACGAGGTATGGAAAATCTACATGCACTTAATTCCCGTTATAAAATATGTCAATGCATATGATGTATGAGGTATGTACATGCGCTTAATATTCCGTTGCATAAACAACATAACGTATTATCGAGAGTTATTATAAGGTGTATAACAAGAGATTCTGAATTGGAAAAATACAGCTCAATACAATGCATCTTATAAAGGTAATAAATATATTTGATTAATGAAATGATATGAATGGCAATGTAGAGAGAATGTCCACAAGATTATATGATGGAATTATTATGTTCTATAGATTTTGACCAACCATTCCAATATTAAAGTATGAGATTAAGATGTCCTATTATGAGGATATGAAGTATTTAACAATGCTATACATGTAAACTTCTCAAATAAAGATAGGGTAATAATGCTTCATAACTGCATTTGAAATTGAGTGTGCATTATCTTATTCGTATATTATAGGGTCCACATTATAAGTATGTTCTTTTATTTTGCATACATTTTGAATTATATGAAATAAATACTAAGAACTTTAATTAAGATTTAAATATTTATATAACTGTTATACTTCCATAGGGAAAGCAATTCTATATGAAAATGGACAAGCCTTAAAAGATGATGTGATCCATATTATTTAAATTAATAAGTATTAGTCACTTAAAAGGGAGAATGAATGTGCAAAAGTGCTTATGACTGCCTCTGAACAAGTTATTAATGACGCATGAGAGTAACCCTGCAGGTTTGAATTGAAATGGCTACAATCTATATTATACAACATATTTTTACAGAAGGGAAATTTGTGACTAATGTCCTTAGAATACACAAAGGAAGGGTGATGGTTAAAATTTCTCCATAGATGGATATGATATCAAGAAGTGGGGAGTGCATCACTCCCTCTGACAACGTATTTTACAATTTGAGTACTTAACATTTTGAATTTTTCAAACATACTGAATATGATTATACTTATATTGTTTATGTACTGTGTGTGTTACATTGTAACACTCAATCACAATGTGATAGTTTGAGTGTAGTGTGAGTAACATCAGTTTGCCATAAAGTTTAGGTTGTGAAGAAAGTAAGTGTTAAAGAATAATAAGAGTACCAAGGAGGTGTTTCCTAGTGCATTAGCCTTTTTGCCTAGAAAGACACTTTAATTACCTTTTTGGCATGTGACTTTACGGGTAATATTAAAGTCATAGTGAAAAGTCACTTTATGTGGTACATATGCTAGGTACTTTATATTAATGTCACCTTATGTCTTAAAGTGACTATGTGAAAAAGTACAAAAATACCATTTAATATTAAAGTCACTTTCTAATTTTAAATTGACTTTATGTGGAGAAAAAAGTACAAGGTACAAAAAATTAAAGTGACTAGAGAGTTCATTAAATGAGGGGGACCACATGAAAAAGGGGTGAAGTGAGGGAAATGATCTCCACCATTGATCTCATGGGCTGAGATCTAAAGGCCGAGTTCAAGCCTTAGGAAGGGGGCACGAAAATCTAGGAGATATACAGCAGACTTCAGCACTCAGTTCTAGGTTGAAGGAGGGACAGTTTGTGGAGGATTTCATGGCAGAGGCAGAGAGAAAGGCTACATGCATTTCCAGGCAGCAAGTCTATCCACTGCACACAGTCCAAGGTCATTCCTGTATCTGCCAGCGCGAATTTCGGGACAGAGGCAGAGAAACAGGCAACATGCAAATCGAGGGGAAGTTTGCAGCCTGTCAGTGCTGATTTATAGGAGGTCTGCGCATTTAATGAAGGTTGACTGGCCCGAGTTACAAGGCAGTCAAAATCTGAACTGAAACCCAAATTTCAAGGGAGAGAAAGTCAATCTAAAGCTTGATTTTCCAGGCAATAAAGGTTGAACAGAAGTCTGAAATTTTGGACAGAGAAGCAAAGTATGTGGCCCAGAAATCAAGGACGACTGACAGTGGCACTCTTCCCAAGGGAGAGAAAAGTACAATTTGTTGTTATTATCTCTGTAATAATTTTCCTGAGAAGCAAATAATAAATCCTCCCTTGTAATGGTTTTCCCCATTGTGGGGTTTTTCCAAGGTCATTGTTGACCAAAAATCAGTGTAAAACTGTTTGCTTCTCTGTTTCTTTCTCTTATCAGCTGGAAAAACTCAAAAGTAGAGTAGTCCTCAATGTTTCAAAAGAATTTGTATTAATAATTTACATATCAGCTAACTTGTTTGGGCCAGTGGGCATTAAACTTTATGCAAAAACCTTGAAACTGGGAGGGCCACACAAAATAATAAATTTCTATAGTTAGTGAAATGATTATATATATGAAATAGGGTGTGCGTCATGGTTTTAAAACCTAGCTGGGTTCAACCGCTAAATTCATTAGGCTCGGAAGTCAACCCAGCCAATGACCCTAGTTTGGGCCAAGGTAGACCACGGTTTGTGCCAAATCGGCCATGAACTGGTCAGTTTGGTACTTGTTGACCACTCTATGTCAACTACCCTATAGCGATACACATTTTCGCAAAAGAATTTCATCATGCTCGAGCATTCAAATCATCTCGGATTCATCAATCATCAGTCGACAATTTGTCAAAGTTGTAAACCCATTCTACAAGTTTATAACGTAAATGATCTTAGTAAGACCATTATGTATGTAACAACTTAAGTAAGACTATTATTTTGATAACGATTTTTATCCTAGGAGATTTTTCATCTCACCAATTCATCTGTGTTTCTAAACACAAATGATCAGCAAAGTTTTTCCCTCCAGCGTCACCCCAAAGCTAGGATGGATTTTGTCGTCAAGATCATAGGTAAGTCCCAGTGTTCTAGTTAAATCTTCTGTAAAGTGATTTGGAAATAATTTTAACTAATTGGCTAAATTATTTTATTACAAATCACTTGGTCTACTATATCGTATTTTAGTCGCAGAATTGGGCAAATAATTGAGAGTCTATAACGAACCGATATCCCCCCTTCATAGGTTAAATGTAATTATCTTATGTAAATAATATTTTAGCCATGATACTAAAATATTAGAGGATTGGAAAAAATAATTAATCCCTTCATGTGTCAATTAATTAAATTTTCTCATTCATTTACCTAAATTGCATTGCACTTGTTGAAAGTCACCAGAAAAAACTGCGTTGTGCTGCTGCAACCTTAGCCGCGCCGCCTGAAGCGACTCACCTTCACGCGTCCTCCCCCATGGAGCCTGGAGGTGGCCCTGCGGCCCCTCCTCCCTTACCTCCGGAGCTCGAAGCATTCAAAAATCTGGTTGTTGCTGCAGGAAAACGCCAGCCAACAGGCCCGCAGCAAAAGTTTGTTAAAAAACTGGGCAGTATCCCCAAGGTGACCCTGCCAGTGGAGGAAACCTGTAAATCAGCGCTGAACCTCGCAGAAACTTACCTCCGGAGCTCGAAGCATTCAAAAATCTGGTTGCTGCTGCAGGAAAACGCCAGCCAACAGGCCCGCAGCAAAAGTTTGTTAAAAAACTGGGCAGTATCCCCAAGGTGACCCTGCCAGTGGAGGAAACCTGTAAATCAGCGTTGAACCTCGCAGAAAGAGGCCTCATTGGCCAATTTACCGGACTGTGGCCATCCCCGAAAGCAGTCAAAGAATGGGTTAGAAGAAATTGGTTACCTCTGGTTAACGAAGGAATAAAGAGTTACTTCGTAGGCAAAGGGTTCTTCGTCTTCTTGTTTGAAAATGCAGAGGACAGAAGCCTGATCTTTAGAAATGGGCCATACTTCATGGGCCCTTAAGGCCTCTACTTGAACAAATGGACCCCAGATTTCGACCCAACACAAGATGTGCCCAAGGCTGTTCCTGTCTGGGTGCGCCTCCCGCATCTTCCCCTTCATTGCTGGAGCCAAAACTCACTGCAATCCATTGGCAATGCACTAGGAAGATTCATAGATCAGGCCCCAAGGAAGGATCAATTCTCCTGCGCTCGGATTTGCGTGGAGGTTGATCTGGAAATAGGATTACCCGAAGCAATTCAGCTAACGGTGCCAGACTGGACATATATCCAAGAGCTCGACTATGAACAGCTGCCTTTCAAGTGTCGACACTGTCATGAGTACGGGCACTTTGCAAGATACTGCAAAAAGAGAAATGAGGAGACAACAGAGAAGGAAAGGGGAGAACAATGGAAACAAGCAAAGAAACCAACAAGCAACAGACAAAGCAACAAAAATAAGGCCAAAGAGACAGAGAATAAAGCAGGTAATGGAAATACAAGCAATCAAAACATCGGGAGCAGAGACACAATCAGCAATGAAGGGGACAAAAACCCCTTTGAAATTCTCACGCCGCCTTCAGATCCTCCAGAGGCAGAGAAAGAAGATCCACCTCAGCTGGAGAATAACGACACCATAGATCCAGGTAATAACTCAATCCCTACCCCAAGCAATATTTCCTCCCCTACCTACGTTGATATTATCAAACAAAAGAAGAAAACCACAGAGAATATGGGCTCATCAGATAATGAAACATTCAAAAGGACAGCAAAAAAGGTTGGACAAAGAACAAACAGGGAAAATAGAGAAGAGGAGTCAGAAAGACAAAAAACCCTCGGCAGTCAAGCCACCATAGAAATGACACTTGGGAGGAATACCAGGCCTCGGGCCCCCAAAGGAGGAGGGCCTACCCCTATAAGTGGTAAATGATGCAGCTGATCTCTTGGAACTGCAGGGGTTTGGGGAATCCCACAAAACCAGAAGCCATAAAGGATCTTTTGAAAATGGAACCCACAGACATCCTCATGCTCCAAGAAACAAAAGTAGAAGGGGATATCCTTCTAAGTACCTGTAACACCAAATGGAAATTCGATTCCGGAAAGGTTGTGAGTGCAAGAGGCACGGCTGGAGGAATAGGAACATTCTGGGCAAAAAATTCCTTCTCCCTAGAAAGATCATTCGAGACCCAGCATTGGATATATACAGAACTACGGCATATAGCAAGCAATCTCAGCATAGCCTTGTTTAATATGTATGTTCCTGTTCACTACGAGGAAAAGAGAGAATGCTGGAAGACTCTATCAGAGTTTTTAGATCACAACAATCCCAGGAACATAATTATAGGAGGCGACCTAAACATAATTTTTGATCCTAAAGAGAAAAGAGGAGGGACTTACTCAAGAGACCCTTTTCTATCCACAGTGGAGAACATAATATTACAGAGGGAATTAGTAGACTTCAAGCCAGTTAAAGGAAAATACACATGGACCAATAACAGAACAGGAGAAAATTATATTGCAGCAAGATTGGATAGATTCCTCGTCAGCAGCTCTATAATGATGGGAAAAAGAATAGTCATAAATAAGATCCTTCCAAAGCTCAGTTCGGATCACAAACCTGTCCTCCTCTGCCTGAAAGAAGAAGAGGATCTTGGACCCCTCCCCTTTCGCTTCAGTCCTCTCTGGGCGGAAAGGGAAGGATTCATGGAAACAGTCCAAGCAGCTTGGAACACAGAAGTCTCAGGCTCCCCAAGCTATGTTTGGGAGCAAAAAATAAAAAATACAAAGAAGGCTCTTAAAGAGTGGATAAAGAAACCTATGAAAACTCCCACCAGTAAGAGGAAAGAGGCTGTCGCACAGCTGGAAGAAATTCAATTTGATTTGGAAGAGAAAGACATCCATTCCATGGACTTAGACCAAGAAAAAATTGCACAAAGGAAAACATATTGTTCTTTTAGAAGCGAGGAAGAGTACTGGCGTCTAAAGTATCGCAGCCTGTGGCTTAAAGCTGGGGATAGAAATACCGCATACTTCTATAAATAGTTTAGGGCTAGACTCTGCCGAAACCATATAGCAGAAATCATCTTACCTAATGGACAGGTTTGTAAAGGATTCGCCCAAATCAAGGAAGCTGCTGTAAATCACTTCCAAAATCTACTTACAACAGAAAAGGAGGGGAGTGAGGAAGACACACTAGAGTTCCTCGCTAACATTCCAAAGCTAATCAGCACGGAGGATAATGAAAACCTCATGAGCTCAGTAACAGAAGAAGAAGTATCCAACATTGTGTGGTCTATGGAGCCTGACAAAGCGCCAGGACCAGATGGTTTTACAATCCATTTCTATAGAATCTGTTGGGCATTAGTCAAACCAGACCTCCTCAGAATGATACGTGGATTCATGAGAAAGGCAAGGATAGGGGGCGGAATCAACTCAACCTTTCTTGCCTTAATTCCTAAGGAGATAAATCCAAGATCTTTTGACAGGTACAAGCCGATATCTCTATGCAATGCGTCCTACAAGATTGTGTCCAAACTTCTGGCGAGCAGAATCAAGCCTCTCTTGCAAGAGCTCATTTCTCCAGCTCAGGGGGGATTTGTGAAAGGAAGACACATTCTGGACAATGTTATCCAAGTCCAAGAAGCTCTGCACTCGAGCCATTCGCGCAAAGAACAAGGTATGCTTATAAAACTGGACATGTGTAATGCTTTTGATAGAGTTAATCGCTCCTTTTTGTACAGGGTCCTTACAGCCTTCGGTTTCAATCAAGAGTTTATAAATCTAATCAAAGCATGTCTAGAAAAGATCTGGATAGCTCCTATGGTAAACGGCAGACCAGCAGATTTCTTCTTAGCCACCAGGGGATTGAGGCAGGGCTGCCCTTTGTCTCCATTTCTTTACATACTGATGGCAGATTCTCTGAGTAGAAAATTAACTTTGGAAAAACAAAATGGTAACCTCCCTGGAATCAGGATTGTGAAGGAAATCGACCCAATGAACCACGCGTTGTTTGTTGATGCCTCACTGTTGCTTGGGGGCGCATCTCTACGAATTGCGAACTCCTTCAAGATCATCCTCAAAAAGTTCTGCAACATCTCTGGAGTGTTAATCAGCGAAAGGAAAAGCGTTGTCTATGGGTGGAACACAGATCAGCAGACAATCAACAGAATTGCCAGCAACCTGGGCTTCAATGGGTACGCAGATTGAGACAAATTCAAATACTTGGGTCTTCCAATAACAAAGGGATCCAACAGGAATCAACTGTGGGAAGAGGTGATCTCCAAATTTAAGAAAAAGATCGCAGGATGGGGAGGTTATTGGCTCACCACAGGAGGTAAACTCACGCTCATTAGAGCTGTACTCTCGGCACTACCCACGTACCAGGCCTCCTTAATGCTAGCTCCAAAGCAAATCTCAGATCAGATCTCCAGCCTTATGCGAAATTTCCTGTGGAATGGAGGGAGAGGAAATGACAATAGATTTCAACTGATAAATTGGGAAACAACGAAAAGACCTATGGAGGAAGGAGGACTCCAAATACGAGATCCTCTTCTAGCAAATATAGTGCTGGGATGCAAATTACTGTGGCAGTTGCTCGATGAGCCTAGTCACCCTGTCAGCCTGATATTAAAATACAAATATTTCAAACATCAGTCAATAAGAACCTTCATTCCGGAGAAAGCCCCTAAAGGAACGCAAGCCTGGAAGTTATGCAGCAAAGGTATTGAATTCTTCAAAACCCACCTGTTCAAAATTCCTGGGAACGACAAAAACACTCTGTTATGGAAAGACAGAGTCATGGGACACCCTCCCCTCAAAGAAAATAGTGAAATCGCAGAGATAAGAGTATGGCTACGGTCAAAAGGAATCCGTAAGATCGAAGATATTGCTGGATGGGATGACAGAGGAGAGTGGCAATGCTGGAATTTCCCCAAGGAACCAGCGCAACTCGCCACATAGCTACACGCCCTTAAAAAGGCGATTTCAGACTTCGCTCCAGTCCATAGAGATGAAGAAGACTCCTGGGGATGGGGAAAGACGGGTGTGTACACAGCAAGGCAAGGATATCTACAAATGCAAAGCAAAAAGAACTCGCCTCATCCGAAAGAAGTATGGAAGCAGGTATGGGACAGTTTTAGCATTCCCAAGATCAACTTTTTCTTTTGGATTTTGTTCCATAACAAGATCTTGACTGGAGAAAACCTGTGCAAGAGAAACATAGCAGGCCCCCACCGATGTGTTCTATGCAAAAATGCTCAGGAAACCACAGATCACTTGTTTATTAATTGTGAGTATGCCAAGAAGGTCTGGAATATTTTTCTGACAAGAATAAATGTGAGACCCTCAGCTCAATGTACGATAGCAGAAATGTTCACCTCTTGGAAAGCCAGCTACCCACATAATATTGCTGGCAAATCTCCATGGTACAAGATATGGATCGCTGCTCCAAAATACCTATGCTGGAAGCTCTGGCTTGCCCGGAACAAAATTATCTTCAACCAAAATGAAATAGCAGCAGAAAAAGTGGCAGAACAGGCAAAGAAACTCCTTCTTGAAACCCTGAACTATTCTTCAGTCAAAGATGACAATTCCCTTCGAACAGAGGAAAAGGCCTGGCTGGACGGTTTCTCATTCATTACCAGACCTTCAGCAATTACTCGACCAACCCACAAGGAAAGATGGCAGGTCCGAGAACCCCAGGATAGATTTCAGCAGTGGTGGAAATCGCAGGGCAAGTGCACTATCTTCTTTGACGGCGCTTCAAAAGGCAATCCAGGCACTTCAGGAGCAGGAGGGGTAATTTATTATCCGAGTAGAGAAAAAGAAGATTTCAGTTGGGGATTAGGAACGAAAACCAACAACCAGGCAGAAGTTCTTGGTCTCTTAAAAGCCTGCCAATTAGCCAGGAAAGAAAGCCAAAGAGAAATTATCATTTTTGGGGACTCAGAACTGCTGCTGAAGGCATTAAGAAGCAAGGAATGGTTAAAGGATCCTCTGTTAAATAAACATCTCTCAAGAGTGAACAGAATTCTGAAGGATTTCTCCTCGGCGCAAACATTTCATATCCTCAGAGATTTAAACAAGGAGGCGGACAGATTGGCAAACACAGGCTGCACTCAGCAAAGTGGAATGATCAGCATAAATGCAGGAGCTTTGAAATTGGCAATCATCCCTTAACTGGGAGAGGTGCTCATGTAAATCCATGAATTGTAATTCGGTTGATTAGGCTTTGCCCAACCTGGAATTCTCAATAAAACCACAACCGTAGTTTTATAAAAAAAAATAATAATAATAATAATAAATTAATAAATTTAATAATAATAATAATAAATTAATTAATTAACTTTTCTCGCAAACATAAACTGAAAATCTTAAGCCAAAAATTTAATTAATTTGAATCAAAGTTAAGTCTTAGGAAAAATAAATTCTCCAAATAAAAAAATTCATGAGTTCTAAAGAAATTAATTTTTAGAAGATCCCCACCAAAGGAATATTGAAAATTTCAACAAATTTTCGACCCTTAAGCCTTGATGGTTAAGTCAAAGTCAATTTTTTGAGCAAATTAACTCAAAATAATTAATTTTGAGTTAATTAAAAATCAATTAAATTTAAAATTCAAATTTTCCTCAAAAAATAAATAATTTTGATAATGATGATTAAAAGATAATTAAATATTTATCGACGGTCGAGATTACTTTGACGAGGATCAAGCCAACTAGCCGTTTGGAGAATTTAATAATTTATCTATAAATTAGAGGTCATTTGTCTCACAAAATATCCAATCTGAGTCATGTATTTTAGTCGCAGAATTGAGCAAATAATTGAGAGTCTATAATGAACCGATATCCCCCTTCATGGGTTAAATGAAATTATCTTATGTAAATAATATTTTAGCCATGATAGTAAAATATTAGAGGGTTGGAAAAAATAATTAATCCCCTCATGTGTCAATTAATTAAATTTTCTCACAAACATAAATTGAAAATATTAAACCAGAAATTTAATTAATTTGAATCAAAGTTAAGTCTTAGGAAAAATGAATTCTCCAAATAAAAAAATCGTGAGTTCTAAAGAAATTAATTTTTAGAAGTTCCCCACCAAGGGAATATTGAAAATTTCAACAAATTTTCGACCCTTAAGCCTTGGTGGTTAAGTCAAAATCAATTTTTTAAGCAAATTAGCTCAAAATAATTAATTTTGAGTTAATTAAAAATCAATTAAATTTAAAATTCGAATTTTCCTCAAAAAATAAATAATTTTGACAATAATGATTAAAAGATAATTAAATATTTATCGACGGTCGAGATTACTTTGACGAGGATCAAGCCAACTAGCCGTTTGAAGAATTTAATAATTTATCTATAAATTAGAGGTCATTTGTCTCACAAAATATCCAATCTTTGAGTCATATACTTGCTCTTGAAACTCTCTTGTAATCTTTTCTAGAATAATAATAACGCAAAATATTCGGGGTTTACATTGATGGTGGTGTTCTCTCCTGCATCTTATGGTAATATTGTTTTTAATGTTCTATTGAATATCATTTTTCTATAAATTGTTGGTTAATAGTCTTTGTGGAATAATCTATTGAACAGGTTTCTTGCATAGGTTATTGGATTTCACATAGCATTTTAATTTAATAGAGTTAGTAGATATCTCTAATTCTTGAAAAATTACATTGTTATTTTACGTCTTTATTAATCTGACAGTTTAATCTAAAGTGTGCAGAAATCATTTGGATTTAAAAAATTGAGTGTTTGGGGAAGTCTTCGGCTAGACCAGCTAGCTCCCAAGGCACAAGATTTGATGAGCCTCACTGATCTAAATTCTTAGACTTATCTTACAATTTTATTTTTGCAAGGCCTTTGGGACTAAAATCTCATTTTTTTTAAATTAATCATTTTTTTTAATTTGTGCTCAATAGATAGATCTGGCTAGAAAGAGCCTATATTAGTGTTGCAGGGGACCCCCCCCCCCCAATCTCGCTCCCAATCCGCGCTCCAGGCGGGAGTGACTCGAGAGTGGGTCGGGAGCACACTCCCGAAATCGCTCCCGTTAAAAAAATTTGCGCTCCCTGCTAGTTTCAGAACCGAATAAAGGAGCGTCGCTCTCGTCGCGAATTTTATAACCCGAGAGCAGTCAAGGAGCAATCACTTCCGATCGCTCCTGGGTTATCAAATTCGCTCCCGGAGCGACGGGAATGACGGGCGAGAGCGAATTGCACGAACATAGAAAAAAATAAATAAATAAATAAATAATTTTTTTGTTATAAATTGAGGAAGGGAGGGTAAGAGGGTTTCATGGTCATTGTGAGAGTTAGAGTGAGAACTCAATTGAGATTGAGAGAGGGAGATTGAGAGGGTGAGAGTGAGGACTAAGGAGCAAGGAGAGAGTGAGACTAAGAGAGAGTAAGGTGCCAAGGAGAAAGCAAGGAGCAAGGAGAGAGTGAGGAGAGAGCAAGGAGCAAGGGGAGATTGGACGCATTTGAGGTAGGCTCGCCACTCTACAATATTGAATAGAATGTCTAGCGAATTTTTTTTTAATGTTTATTAAATTATTCCTAATTTCTAAAAAAATAAATAAATTTTTCTCCATTTCCCATTCCCATTCCCATTCCATTTTTTTAAATTTTGCAGATTCAAAACTTCAAATTTCAAACATCATGGTTATATTTCTTGGCATTTTCTTCTTCTTGGTTCCTTTTTTGGTTATTATGGTGCTGAAGAGTAGAAAAAAGAGGGTTGAAATTGAAAATGAAGAAGGGGGAGAGAGTGGATTTGATGAAAACCCCGGTGAGGAGGAGCTGGAGGAGAGTGAACATGAGTCAGCTCAAAAAACTAAACAAGACCAAACCCCATTATGGAAATATGTTAACAGGCCTGAAGTAGGGAAAGGGGGTGGAAACACTAAATTTCATTGCCCCCCTTGCAACAATAATTACACAGGTTCATACACCCGTGCCAGAAAACACCTCTGAGAGAAAATGCCATGGGATGGAGATAAACAAATAGGAATCAAAACTTGTACAGGTGTGTCAACAGCAGATAGAGCCAAATACATAAGGGAAGAGGAGGAAGCCCAATACAAATCTAAAAAATCAAAGGGTTTCTTTGAACCAAGCTCACAATCACATGCACAAATAACTCCTTCAGGATCCTCCCAAGGCAGTGGATATGGAGGCACGGGGTCACCAGGTTTAAGGCGTAGAACCATATCAGATTTCCTTGATGAAGGGTGTAGGAATGATGTGGATTCAAAAGTTTACAGGTTTCTCTATGCATGTGGGGTACCATTCAATGTTCTTCGCTCACCTTATTGGCACGAAATGGTTTCTGCCATAAATGATGCCCCTAAAAGATACAAGAGCCCTGGGTATGACAAGGCAAGAACCATTGGACTTGATCATGAAAAAGCAAAAATATCACATTCTTTGAATAGAATGACAAGTTCTTGGATTGACCATGGGGTGTCCATTGT
>APFE030022973.1:5663-22590 GCA_000404065.3 Pinus taeda | reverse complement strand
CAGAGAAAAGTGCACGCACGTGGGAAATCCTATGGTGATCCATGGTATCTAGTCCGACATGTTTGATCCTATGGTTTTTGTCCATGGTATTGCATCCAAAAGTGTTGAACCCAAGTATTGGATCCTTGGTATTGTTTCTCAATGGTTTTGGTCCATGGTTCGAGAAAGGCCTAGACTATAAAAAGGGGAAGGAGATCATTTGGAAGAGAAGGTTATGGGTTGAACATCTTAAGGTGATCTAGATCTGAAATACTTTTGATTGGTTGGTGAGTGATAGATAGATTTGAATCAAGGATAAACCTGAGTATTATGGAAAAATCAATTGATGGGTCGAGATCTCCATGGTGCATGATCAAATCTATAGATCTGATAGTCTAGGGTATGCTTGAAGACTGAAAAACTATCTATACTCGCAGGACCGCAGGTGCGACGCAGTGCAGGTGCAGATACCCACAGAGCAGAAGAATGTGCAGGTGCAAATCTAGCCACAAGACCACAGGAGTGACACAGTACAGGTGTGGATCTAGCCGCAGGACTACAGGAGCGACACAGTGCAGGTGCAGATACCCGCAGAGCAGAAGAGTCCGCAGGTGTGGATGTAGCCATAGGACTGCAGGTGCGACACAGTGCAGGTGCGGATACCTGCAAAGAAGAAGAGTGCGCAGGTACGGATACCCGCAGATAAGAGGATTGTGCAGGTGCGGATACCTGCATATCAGAAAGCAGTACAAGCGCGAATGTTTGCAGATTTCTAGTGGTGAAGTTGCGGACCCTGCTTGAAATTTGTTTTAACTGCCTATTAACTATTCTGCAGGGTTCTGGGCGCATAATTGATGTCCGGTTACTGGTATTGAGTTCTGATAACAACATGATTATGTTTAGCTTCAGTCTTGATGGTTGAATGGATGAAGTTATTAATGACTTATCTTTATGTGATCTGACATACTAGATCTGGTTGATAACTCACATATTATCCTTGTATATGTATTGGTGTTTGGGTGATTCAGAAGATTGATTGATTATGTGCTTCAATGATGTTAATGGGTCCAATATGAAAATTGGATGAAACGTGGCCTTTCAGATTATGTGTTTGTGCTTCAGGTGTATCCAGTATGAAAATTAATGAAACGTGGTACCCGAAGGAGAGAAGATTGTAGGCCGACGCCTACGTACTAGTATCTTAGCTAGTACAAGAGCTAAGGGGGTGGTAGCTCCCTTCCAGTAGCAGTTGAAATCTTTGGAGCATTGTAGCAGGTAGTAGC
The DNA here is from genome assembly GCA_000404065.3 of Pinus taeda. Classification (NCBI taxonomy): domain Eukaryota; kingdom Viridiplantae; phylum Streptophyta; class Pinopsida; order Pinales; family Pinaceae; genus Pinus; species Pinus taeda. Next base: position 21,328 of record APFE030022973.1, on the reverse strand, counting down.
CCACGTACTAATAAATGGATCTGCTAGTACAAGAATTATGGGGGTTGTAGCTCTTTGCAGGTAGAAGCCTACATACTGGTATAAGACTGCACCAGTACATAAATATTGTAAAAGGATTTTCTTATTAAGAAGAAGATTGAGATGACTTGCAGCAGGTGGTTTTCTCCCATATTGGGTTTCCACCTTATATTATGGTGTTCATGTGTGTGGCTTATGTGTGATGATTTGTTCTATTTTACTGCACCTGTTTACTATTAATATGTTTGATAATGTTCTAATGCACTCATTAAGGATCTACTAACTGAATCATAAGAAGTTGTGGAAGTAGCATATATGAATCTGAATATGGAAATGAAAAAGTATTATTGATGTGATAATATTGATTCACCCCCCCTCTCAGTATTATTTCCAACAAGAAGGAGATTGTACAGAGAAGCACAGTTGGCATATATCACCAGTGATGAGAAGAGCCCTTCTAATCATCCTATTTATGTTGTGGACACTGATTTTGGAGGTTGTATTCTCCAAATAGAGGAATCTTAGAAGGCCTCAGTGGAAATCAGGAAACAAATAGTTCAGGTCGAGAAAGAGTAAGGAAGTCAAGTTTGGGAGATGTTCTTTGATGGAGCATGTTCTAGGGAGACTGCAGGAGCAGGGGTGGTGCTGGTATCTCCAAAACAAGAAAGCACACAGCTGTCTTTTAAGTTGGCTTTCCAAGTCACAAATAATATAGCAGAGTATGAGGCTCTAATATTGGGCCTGAACACAGCATAAGACAAAGTAATCAAGAACATAAAAGTGCTTGGAGATGCTGATATAATCATTCAGCAAGTAAACATAACTTTTCAAGTAAATCATCCAAGGCTGAAAGCATACGGAGATGAGGTATGAAGACTCAAAGACTCTTTTGATAGTTTTTGTATCTCATATATCCCTAGAGCCAAAAATTAGCTTGTTGATTCCCTTGCTGTGTCTGCTAGCATGTTTATCTCTCTCGTGCCTCCCAGACTAGTTTATGAAGTCCAAATGAAATACAGACCATCCTTGCCTGACAATGTACAACATTGGAAAGTTTTTGAAGATGATAATGAAGTGAATAGGTTCTTGCAAGTCATTGATGAATTTTCTAAAATGCAAATTGACCAAGAAAATGAAGCTTTAGAAGAAAATCCCCAATCCCAGCTTAGAAACAAAATTGGCAAAGATAGCATTGTCCAACTACCCAACAATCATATACCTAAGGACCTAATTCCTTTAGAAAGGCTGTTTGACCAAAATGATGTTCCTTACAAGGCTCCCCAAAAAGAAGACCAATCTATAGTCTGTAAGCATGATATAGGGAGTCCAGGTCAGCCAAGACATATAAATCTGCCTACTCATCTGTCTGCTGACCAAAGCGTTGAATACTACAATTTAATGAAACAATTTGCTGATGTCTTTGCCTGGGAATATAGTGACCTGAAAACTTATGACAAGAAGATTATCCAGCATAAAATTCCTTTAGAGAAAGACACCATCCCTTTCAAGCAGTAGTTGAGACCAATGAATCCTATGCTCCTCCCTCTAATTGAAAAAGAAATAAAAAAGTTGTTGGCTGCCAAAATCATAGTTCCCCTTAGATATTCAAAATGGGTAGGCAACCTAGTAGTGGTGAGGAAGAAAAGTGGAGAAATCAGACTTTGTGTTGATTTCAAAAACTTAAACAAATGTTCCAAGAAAGACAACTATCCCCTACCCAAGATGGAGCATTTGCTGCAAAAAGTCTCAGGAGCCAAAGTGATGTCTTTCCTGGATGGATTTTCAAGCTTTAATCAGGTCATTGTGCATCCAAATGATCAGGAGAAGACTGCATTCACCACTCCTTGGGGCACTTTTATGTATGCCAAGATGCCTTTTGGACTGATGAATGTTGGAGCCACCTTTCAGGGAGCTATGGATATAGAATTTGTGGGAGAGAAGGATAAATTTGTCCTTATCTACCTTGATGAGATAACAGTATACTCCAGCAGTCATCAAGATCATTTACAACATTTGAAGAAAGTATTTTTGAAGTGTAGAAGGTATGTGATTTCAGTCAATCCTAAAAAGTCACAGTTTGCTTTAGAGGAAGGCAAGTTGTTAGGACATATTGTTTCTACTGCAGATGTTCAAATTGACCCAGAAAGAATAAAAGAAATACATACTTTGTCTTTCCTGAGATCAAAGAAGGATATCCAATCCTTTCTGGGAAAGATTAATTTTGTTAGGAGTTTATCCCAAACTTTGCAGAACTGGTGAAGCATATTACCTCCATGTTGAAGAAGGGGTCAGAGATCAAATGGATTGATGCATCAAGAAAATCATTTGATTCCATTAGAAAAGCCATTATGGAAGATCCTACTTTAATTAGTCCACATTACAATAGGGATTTCCATATATTTTCTTTTGCCTCTGAAGATACCCTTGTAGCTATTTTATTGCAAGCAGATGAAGAAGGCTCAGAGCATCCAGTGGCATTTTTCAGCAAAACATTAAGGGATGCTGAGCTGAGGTATGATATCATTGAGAAACAGGCATATGCTCTTATCAAGTCTTTGAAAGCTTTCAGATTTTACATTCTCCATTCCAAGATAATTGCATATGTACCCTTTACTGCAATAAAAGATGTCTTAACACAGCCTGATGCTGATGGAAGAAGGGCTAAATGGATTGCAAAGTTGATTGAATTTAATATAGAAATAAAGCCCACTAATCTTATCAGAGGTCAGGGTCTTGCCAGACTGATAGCTAAAGAAAATTACAGAACATTGGACCTTAATCTCATAAGCATAGATGCAGAAAATGGTCAAATAGAAGAAGAGGAAACAACTGAACCAGAAAAGAAGCAGTCATTGGTAGAAAATCTAGCTTCTTGTAATTGGTATGCTGCAATAGTTAAATTCTTGCTAAAGCTAGATATCCCTCCATGCTTTACTCAAAGTTAAGCCAGAACGATTAAGCTTAGAGAAACTAAATATTGCATTAATGAAAATCTTCTCTATTGGAGGGATCCATCTGGAATTCTTTTGAGGTGTCTGGACAAAGAACAGTCAATAGAAGTTATGCAGCAATTTCATTCCAACATGTGCGAAGGGCACCATTATTGGAAGACTACAGCTCACAAAATCCTCAAAGATGGATATTACTAGCCTTCCTTATTTTCTGATGTATTTTCATTTGTTAAATCTTGTGACAAGTGCCAAATATTTGAAGGGAAACAACAGTTGAAGTCCTTGCTCTTAAAACCAATACATGTGAGAGGACCTTTTCAGTAGTGGGGCTTGGATTTCATTGATGAAATCAATCCACATTCCAGTGGTCAACACCAATGGATATTAGTAGCCACTGATTATTTTACTAAGTGGACTAAAGCAATCCCTACCAGGAAGGCTGATCATATTGTGGTCATAAAGTTTTTGATTGAAAATATCTTTACCAGATTTGGTTGTCCACATAAATTAGTCACAGATAATGCAGCAACCTTCAGGGCAAAAGAGTTGGTGGACATGTGCAATTCAATGGCATTAAATTGGTTCATTCCACCTCATATTACCCTCATGGAAATGGTCTAGTAGAATCATCCAACAAGAGTTTAATAAGGATAATTAAGAAGCTAATGGATGACAATAAAAAGAATTGGGATTCTAAGCTCAAATATGCACTTTGGGCTGACAGAGTGACCATTAAGAGATCCACAGGGAATTCTCCATTCAAGCTAGTATATGGCACCGAAGCTGTATTCCCAATTTAATTAACTCTACCTGTGGCAAAATTCCTGCAATCAGAACAGAATGAGGAAGAAGATATGGCACAAAGGGTCATTGATTTAGTAGAGATACATCAAATTAGAGAACAACTGGTTGAAAACGCTGCAACACATCAGAAAAATATCAAGGAAGCTTTTGACAGGAAGAAAAAGGCAGATAATTTTTAGGTTGGAGACTTGGCTCTGAAGTGGGATGCACTGAAAGAGAAGAAAGGCAACCATGGGAAGTTTGATGCTTTCTGGACAGGACCTTTTGTTATTTCTCAGATCCAAGGGAACAATACCTTCATACTACAAAGTATGAGGGCAGAAATAGTTTTTGATGGCCCAGTTAATGGGCGTTTTATGAAAATTTATGTGGTTTAAGGTCTTTGGCCTTAAAATTGTAAATATTTTATTTTTATCAGTTTTAGTATAGGTTCAAATAGACTCCATGCCCAATGGAACACTAGGAATTTTGCTAAATTGTTTTTCATAGGAAAGGCATTGATCAGCAAGTTCTTGAGACCTCACAGGGAGGATCTCATCCCTAGAAGGAGCTAGTGTTAGCTCTGCTATATACTTCAGTGTTTGGAGGACCAAATTTTAGATTGGCTGTGTGTTTTTGCAAGCAGGGAGCCCGTAACAATCTATTTTCTCCTTCTCCTTCATTGTTATTCTACTCCCATAGCCCTTGTCATCTTCGTTTTATCTCTATTTTCTTAACTGCTCGGCATAAGCCCCTTTCCCCTAAGCCCCGGGAACTTACACTCCATAACATGACCTTACCCATATAACTGCGCGCATAGTCTATGAGCCCTTTCCCATCACATAAATAAAAAAATACGTGCGCTGATTTTCAGCTGTCTAATCATTTATCACCCGATCCAATGACATACGCTCCTCTCCATCCCATGAACTTCTTGCACATTAACTCGTGGGGAAAGTGGTATTAACCTGTCCCATCTGCCACGCGTCGTGTTATGAATGTGATCACGACCCATTGTAAGTTTACCACCTACCCTCCAACAGTGGTGCGAGCAATACCACTTACCACCTGCCCGTCGTCCTCGCTTGTTGACCCTCGTGCATATATTTTGCCTGATGATCGTTGGATCTACCTGACTGGGAACCAATGGCTCACAATCTTCTATCCCCTTCCTCCTCCCGATAGCTTCCACCATGAGATCTCCGCCATTGATTTGCGCGATCCGACAACTAGCTTTGTTCCTCCATTCTGTTCATCCACCATGAAGTCTCCATGCTCTCGACCTACAACATGTACCTGAGAAGGAAAACAATGATTAGCTACCAAGTACTCTACACAGTTACTACTTCAACTACTGCATTCAAGGAAGGATGGCTGAAGGACGAAAAGGTACAAAGCCTCGAGCAATTAAAACATTCATCAGGTATGGAATTTCATCCATATTTTACTCCACCTGCTCGAGGAGTACAACAGAACACTAATGTCAAATTAATTTATTAAATCAAGCAGAATGTAGCAGAGACCCATATCAGAGAGTTAATGTGGTTGGTGTTCCATTGTGATCCCTCCATGCATAGAATAGCAGAGAATTTTTGTAATCAAACTCTATATATACCCAAAACACAATGTGATGATGGTTGATGGTTTTGGTTTTGATGTAAGGTTCAACTTCTGGAGACTATAACTACTTTGATACTTGTAGCATCTGGTCTTCATTTTTAGCTAATACAAGCTTCTTTTGCTATTAATTGTTCACTTTCCACTTCTTCTCTGTTCTAGGTTGTGCCTGTTATGCATTTGTTCATAGGCTCTTGATATTTAGCACTAGAGGGGTTGTCATCCCGCCTCTGTGTTAGGATCTTGTATGTATTATTGAATGTGTTATGCAGGTTTCTTTTTACTTAGTGCCAGAAAGTTGTCATCCTGTCTATTGCATTAGGAAATAGATTTGTAGACCTCTTTACTGGTTGTAGCCGGCCATCACAGGGTCCTGTGCATCTGCTAGTGTGGTTAGTATTCTCCACATTCACCTAATCCTCAAACTGTGATTAATTGGTGGTCTAAAGCCTTGTAGTCTAGGGGTGTTCACCCATGTCTGGAGTTAAGCATAGTAGAAGTGGTTATCTAGCTTTAACAAGCATCATTCCTTCCATTCATTCATTTCCAACATTAAGTTGAGTTTGTAATGTTCCCGAGCATCTCTGAGATACAACCTAGGAGAGTTTCTTGGGGTGATAACAATCCCTATGTTTTGAAGCTTTCCTCTTTTCCAAGACATTCTAGGGCCTGATCTTCCCCTGATATGTTACTACTTTAAGATGATTCTTGATTGATTTCATGACCAACTCCCCCTAAGATCATGTCGACTTAACTTTGTCAATGAAGCCATGTTCTACTCCTTTTTCTTCCTTTTCTATACAATTTTAGTAGGTTGCTTTCTAGTGTATACATTTCATTTTGACTCATTGTTTGGCCTGCTTGTAGTGGGTCCATATTCTATCTATATTTCTTTAGGATACTAGGAAACTTGTATTCGTTGACCATGTGGCCAAGGTTTCTACATAAATAGCACCTTATATGAACTAGAAATATTGGAAATGGTGTGTGTATTTTTGTGCTCGTATTCTTCTTTGCCTACAATTTAAATTAAACAGATTTATGTCCAAATTCATTGCACATATAACAATAACCATAGAACTAATTTTTGTACCTGGTGGATGAAATTCTTCTTTGTTGTCTTGCTTGAGGGAGCCTTCTTGTTTTCTACATCTTTTGTTGATTAGTTTTGATTTTATTTCTCTTACATTATGTTGCAACATGTCTAGGTTCATGGCAAGACTAAAACTTGATATCTTTCAAGAGAGAAACTAATCTCCTTTGTGAGCTTCCTTATTTTCTCAACTCATTTCTAGTAGAAAACAAACTTCTTATAAAGGATCCTTTCTTCACCTTATTATTTGGACTTTGATGTTGTTTCTTATTTTTATTTTCTTCTTTACAAATCATGTTGTTGCTGGATTCTTCTTCTATAGGTATTTTTTATGTTGTGTCCTCTTTAATTGCTAGCTTTTCTAAGTTCTTCATAGAGGCAATCTCCTCTTCTAGGTATTTTACACAATTTATTATCTTCATCTATTTTACTTATGGATGAAAAAATCTTAGCCTATAATATTTCATGTTATTTTTCTTTCTCCTTCAGTCGACTACTCATCATCTCTTCTATTCTCCTTGCTTATTCAAGTTGTATCTTTAGGTTCATAATTTCCTTCTTGAACTCATATTCTCTTTCGTCACATACCTAAAATAAATTCCTCTATTCTATGCTCCCGTTTGCAAGTATGTCTATTTTAGCCAAGGATGAGTCAAGCTTAGATTTATGTTCATCTGTCATTTCTTCAAGAGGGTTTGGTATGTGTGGTTGAATTCTGGGTCACTTTTGTAGAGAAGTGGCCAATAAGAAGTCTCATGCCCACAAGAATTGAGCACGGTGGTTAACGCCATGATCGGTGGTCGACTGAGGCAATCTGCAACATTATTGGTGTTGCCCTTCTTATACTTGATATTCAAATGGAACTGTTGCAGGTATGTTGACGACTTCTGATGGAAATCATTCTGCAATTTCCCTTGGGTCTGTATGAATTACAGGGGTCGGTGGTCTGTGTGGATGACTGTAACCTTCCCCAGAATGTAATGCTTCCATTGTCGACAGGCCTGCACAATTGAATACATCTCTTTATCATAAGTGGGATACTTCCGGACTGTGTCTGAAAGTGTTTCACTATGATATGCCATTGGATGCTCGTGTTGAGTAAGGACTGCCCCAATAGCACGGTCAGAGGCATCTATCTTGACCCCAAATGGTTGTTGTAAATCTGGTAACGCGAGCACTGGTGTTGTGTAGAGGGGATCTTTCAACTCTATGAATGCCTTCTATTGAAATTCAGACCAAAATAATTTTGATTTCACTCCTCCCTTGGTGACTTGACTCAAGGGCCAAGTGATATGAGAAAACCCCAACATGAACCTACGGTAGAAGTTGGCAAGACCTAGAAAGCTGCGGAGCTCTGTCAGAGTGGTTGAAGATGGCTATTCTCGAATGACTTGGATCTTGGCTAGATCCACATGCACCCCCTGTTCATCAATGATGTATCCCATATACTGAACCTGGGTCATGCCAAAAGTGCATTTCTCCAAATTGGCACATAGCTTGTGTTGCCTCAGTGTTTGGAGAATCTGTCGGATGTGGTGGAGGTGCTCTTCCCAACTTTGGCTGAAGATCAGAATGTCGTCCAAGTATACCACTACAAAGGAGTTGGTGAATGGCCGCAAGATGTCATCCATTAGCCTCATGAAGTTTGCAGGAGCATTCGTCAATCCGAAAGGCATAACCAACCATTCAAAAAGGCCCTCCTTGGATTTGAAGGCAGTCTTCCACACATCAGAGGGTTCGATTGGTACCTGGTGATATCTAGACTTCAGATCGATCTTGCTGAAATATTTCGCCCCCTTTAGTTGGTCTAGGAGGTCATCAATCCACGGGATCAGGTACCTATTACGGGCAGTGATCTTGTTGAGCACCCGATAGTCAATACAGAGTCTCCAAGTCCCATCCTTCTTCTGTACCAACAAGATTAGGCTCCCACAAGGCGATGAACTCGGACGGATGTGACCTTTTTGCAGTAGCTCCTGAATTTGCCTCTTGATTTCAGCGTTCTCCAGAACGGAGCGCCGATAAATTGGTCCATTGGGTAGCGGTGCACCTGGGGTCAAATCAATGGATTGCTTGACCTGACAGTGTAGAGGAACCCCTGCAATGGAGGTGAAGATGTCCTCGTACTCCTCCATGACCTTGTCCATCTATAGTTGTCGTGTGGAGGGGCCCTGTCTAGAGGCCGTGGCCACCGTCTTCTTCTTTGCTTGAGGGCGTATCATCAGGAAAACAAATTTCCCGGTTTTGGAAATGAGTTTACTGCATTGTTTTGAAGTAACCAAAGAGATGGAAGTAGGCGGTGCTACCTCTGGTATCCTATACAACTTATTTCCCAATGTAATAATAACAACACGGGGCCTTGATTCATACATAGCATGTCACTTCCACAAGTATCGTTGTCCTAATAATACATCACAAACTTCAAGAGAGAAATGTCACACAATACCTCATCCGTGAAGGACTTAATCTTGTATGGAAGGTGACACTGCTAGCTCACACGAAGATCCCGTCCTTGGTGAAGCCAGCCGATGGTGTACGATTGTCGATATGTTTTGGTCAGTAAGCCCAACCGCTTCACGACCTCTACAGAAATGAGGTTCTTTTTGCTCCCGCTATCAACAATGAACTGTAGCGGGGAGCCCTTTACCCACATCTGGGAGTGGAAGAGACACTCCTCCTCCTCTAGACCTTTGGGTTCATTTTTCTGGATCTTGGTGGTAGCAACAGTGGCATTGGGATCCACATCAATGATCTTCTTCCCTTGTCATTCCCCTTGTCGAGTTCTGACTCAGAGTCGGAACATGCATCTAATTCTGAAACCTTGAGCTTAGCCACGAGTGACTGCTTGGCCCGACACTCACTTGTGTTGTGAGTGGAGCTCTTATGGAACTCACACCATTTTCCTGTGTCCTTTTTTGGCTTTGCAGCGTTGTTCTTTGCTTGCAACTTTGGCGGGTTTTCTTGGGCTACCCCACCTTGGCTTTGTCCTTTATTCTGTGGTTTAGGGGCATCTTTCCCTTGCTTTGGATTCACAGATCCAAAGTCTCACTTCGTTTTTTTAAACTTCTACTCGACCTTGACGGCATATCGGTATGCCGTGCTGAGCGAGGAGATGTTCAGGAATTCTATTTCTTCCTGGATGTACTTGTGTAGGCAACCACTGTATTTGAGTATCAAATGCTGCTCCGTATCCTTGATACCCAACTTTGTGCAAAGGGTATGGAAAAGATTGGTGAACTCCGACATGTCTTGGTCCCTCCCCTACCGCAGCATGGTCCACTTTATGTATTCATCCTCATAGTTTCCGAAAGGGTAGTACTGCTCCTTGATGGCATCCTGGAATGAATTCCAGGTGGGTGCGGCTGAAGATAGTGAGTCAGTAATTTCATCCTTCTGCTCGTAGTAGGTTTCCCACCAGTCCTTGACGTGGGGGGCTGCTTTGAGAAGGGCAAAAATAATCTTTTCCCGACTCGAAAATTCATGAACAGAAAAATAACCCTCTAATAGATTTAACCATTTATCTACGGCATCTGTGTCTATCTGACCCTTGAATATGGGGATTTCAAAATTCACTTGTACCTTAAAGGGCGTGGTGTTTCCAGAGTAGCTGCTGGAAGTCGATGCCTCACTTTTGGGTAGCCGCTGAAGGATCTGGGTAAAGTTGTCCATCATCAAGTTCCGTTGTCGCTCGAGGGCTTCTTCGAGCAAGATTTTGATAGGATCTCCTACCCCCTCGTCTTTCTTCTCATCCGCCATAGGAGGCTGTCTGGATTTGTGAGGCTGGTCTTGCAAAGGTTCGACCAGTTCAAGCCCTAACTCCTTATATCCCGACCTCGTTGGGGACATGCAAAGAAAAACAGAGAAAAAAGAAAACCGCTCTGATACCACTGATCCAGACTTAAACAAGAATGCAAAAAATTACAGAGATAACCATAAACACAGATATGCAGTAGAAATAATACTTCATTTCATTAATGTAAAATACTGAAATATGCTTACAAACAGTAATGGAATTAAACCAGCTAGGGCGATGGTAGCTTATCTCTGAGAAGAGATGTGGTGGCTACATGCCTCTGAATTGTGTTACAATGAGGCTTGAAGGCCTATTTATTGTTGAGAAACAATGGAAAACCCTTAACATCTAAAACCTAACCCTAGAATATGAAACGCCAAACTGTGGGCCCCGTTTGGGTAAATTGGTACATCAATTTCTCGAGGTCGTAACTTTGGCATACGATCTCCGTTTGACATGTACAATAGCTCGTTAGAAAGATCTATCTGAGCACTTCCACTTTGGGATGGGTAACATCAATCCATGGACCCATGTTGCCCCCAGATTTCCCAAAAAATGTCGTTTAGGGCCTCAAAACGGCTCCGAAAGTTCAAGACCCGAAAAACTACTAAAAATAGTAAGTTGTGCTACAATTAATGACACTGAAATTGTTGAGAGAAACAATGGTGGGGATCTAGGTGGACTTGGTAGGTGGCCACCAAGATCCACCTAGATCATCAAATCTCCTTCAAAAAAGCTCTATATATGTGCCAAGTAACTCCCTAACCATACAACCTTCCAACATCACACATTTTCATAAAAAAATGTTTGATGGTTTATGGTATTCCAAACATGAATATGAACTGAAAAAATTGTTTCTTTGCATTCCATGTTAGACACTTGGCATTACGTGGATAGCTAATGTCAACAAGTGTGTTGGCATTGATGTCAACAATCATGATGGGATATGTGTTGGGCAGTTTGATTTGTCTAAAAATTGGCAAGAGTGTTGGCATTGATGTCAACCAGCGTAGCATGGATCTTTGTGGCAACAAATGTAGTATTTGATGTCCATTAGCCTAGTTGTGATGGTAACTAGGATAACATTGATGTTCTTGATGTGTCAAACTTAAGGGGAGTCCCCATGGTTGCTTATGTCTCTTGTAGATAATAATCAGAGTAGCGAGATTATTGGAGAAGCCATAATATGATGACTATGGTGGTTGGGATACTTAGACCTTAAAGGAATTTTTTCATATGGAGATCAACTCAAATGCTCTTTGGAATAACATGGATGGAAAGGACTCTGAAAAATATTTCAAATGGTATGCGGAAGTCTCAAATGGCCATCTCGATCGAATGTTATGGTCAAAAAAAGTTAGGATTTGAAGTCCTTAGGATCAGTCCTTGTAACCTGTTGTGCTACTCAACAACCCCACCATTTATTAGTTTAATGTTAAATATTCTATTAATAAATAGGGACCCTTTATATAAAAAAAACCTCCAGGAAAAATTTAGCACTTAGGCATTTTCTTTTGAACTTTAAGAAATAAATCAAGATATTGAGTCAAAACCCTCTAAGACTAGCAATTCTCACCTTTTCGCATACCGCTGGACCAAGTACGTTGAAAATTTAATTAAAAAACAAAATCCACAACTTGCGATAGAATGAATTACCACATTTAACTTAGAGATCATTAGTATTTTCATTCAAATCTAAGATTTAAGGCATTTCCTATAAATAAAGCACTTATCGCAATCACATATTGGCATTCACAAAGGATGCAACTCGTAAAGCATGTCAAAACATGTGATATGCGATATTGTGATAGAACGAGTCAACCTTATTGCATTGCATTAATTTACTTAAAATTATAATCTTATAAACTACATGATCTTGCGAAGTGTCATAAAACCCAGACTCGATAGAAGAAAATGTTATAAATTGTAAGTTAAGTCTGGCACGTAGTGAAAGGCACTCTCTAAAATAATTAGTTGGGAAATCTACGCTCTAAAAGATAACGAATATGCCACTTATATCACATCTCGCATCCTGCAAAATATTAAAAAACTCTAGGAAAGCGCACAACTAAAATTGCAAAAGTGGGATTTGCGATATTGTGGTAATCTTATCACAATCGCAAAATTGACACTCGCAGTTCGAACTCGACACCTTAAGGTTTTTCCTTCCCATTTGTGATGTAGTAATTTAATGAGTAATAAATGTAATGATAAGAATCCTTAGTGGCTATTTAATTACTTTAACGACATTTATGTTAAAGAGCGGATCAACCTGATACGATATATTTTCATATGTGTTCTGAATAATAGCTCCTATCTTGTCACCTTTTTGAGGTTAACTATATCATTTATTCTCACTATCATTCTCGCTTGTGTTTATCCGATAACTTCCATTTTTCCTTGTTTCTAGAAAACACCACAAAGAACATTGTTGGAAATAATGGTGAAGAAGGGGAAGGGAACTGTTGGAAATAACACTGAGAGGGGGGGGGGGGGGTGAATCAGTATTAGCAATTCAGATACTTTTCAGTTTTCATACTCAAATTCATATACGCGTCTTCAGTTCAACATATCTGCGTATATATGTGACTGTGTTAAATGCAACTAGCGTACATGCAGTAATCTTATGATTCAGTTAGCTTATCTTTATTAAATGCATTAGAACATTATTAACCATATTAATAGTAGTCAGGTGCAGTAAAATAGAACAGATCATCACACATAAGAAGCACACATGAACACCATGATATAAGGTGGAAACCCAATGTGGGTGAAAACCACCTGCTGCAATTTGTTTCTATCTTCCTTTAATAAGAAACTTCTTTTACAATGTATTGGTGCAGTCCTTTACCAGTACACAGGCTTCTACCTGCAGAAGGATACAATCTTCTTAGCTCTTGTACTAGTCATTCCATTTACTAGTACGTAGGCGCTGGCTTACTGAAGGCTCCAAACTTCACTCGTTTTCCAGCTGCTCCTGGAAGGGAGCTACAACCCCCTGGCTCTTGTACTGGCCAATATGTTTACCAGTATGTAGGTGCTGGCCTATGATCATCCAGGGACCACGTTTCATACATTTTCATACTGGATCCATAAAACAATCACCATTGCAATACAATCTACATCATCAATCTCTGAATCACCCAATACTGAAACCCTGTCAACAACACAGTCACCAGAACATAGAATAGACAACAGAAGTCTGCCACAATAACCAAATCCAACTGCAACTTCAAATATAATGTATACACTACTATGATGAACCAAACCCGTGTACATATGTGCTTTTACCAAAGCCAACTCACATACAGATCTGCAAATATTTGCTCATAACATTGCAGTTGTTCCAAACATCAGTCATACCCAGATCATAACATTCATACAATAAACATGCGTTAATAGATCTAGTCTATCCATAATCAAACCATATAATGATAATCATTCCAAGCCCTAAGATCCCAATCCATTGTTCATCATCCTTCACATGAGTACCTCCTTGGTTTAGATCAAACAAGGCATCACCAACCCATAACCAACATCTAGATCTCACACTTTATCAGATGTTCATCACTTGCTCACTCTTCCACACACTCTCGGCCTAATGATCTTCTCCTTATATAGGTTTAGGCTTCTCTCAATACCATGGTCCAAAACCATGTAGAACCAATACCTTGGACCCAATACCTAGGGTCGTCATTTCGAACCAAATACCATGGACCAAAACCATGGTTTCCGACATGTACGCACCTTTCCTTCGTTGAACCTGTGTGTGTACATGTACATGCCTTTTGCTCAGATAACCCGTGTATATACACACTTTCATCTCGGTCAACCTGCGTATATCTCTCTCTTTACCTGCTGCACTATGATCTGTCCTCTGAGTGAGTTGCCATCACCTGTATCATACTTCTGAGTGAGTTGCCATCAAGGACAACACTTGAATCATAATGCCAACAATCTCCCCCTTTGGACTTGATGGCAACAACCACACCAAGTCACTCTCTCCCTTTGACATCAAGGGCAAAGGGCAGACCAAGATATTCTCTTCTTTGATCTCCATCTGTTGTCCATACTCCCCCTGAGTATCTGATGAAATCTCTGATTGAACTCCCCCTTTGCATATGCTGAGATGTACCAATCTGTCCATGCTCCCCCTGAGCACATGCAAGGTCTGCAAAAGCATAACATGACTCTATACATACATCATCCTCCCAACCAAGTGGGAATTTTAAACTCATACATCCAACTAAGTGGGTATATACCAATTGTTTACATATGACAACCAAGTACATATACATGACTCAACAACAAGAACCATTACATCATCCATCCCATGCATAGTGGGGTAATAAAACAAAGACTAGCAATCTAATCGAGACCAACATCTACCATGTATGATTTGTACCATAAGCATCTGTCATTATCATCTAGACCTGTAACCTGCAATACCATTCTTTTGACTGACCAACAATAAGTAACAAGATGTATCATTTAGCTACATAAGCATCATCACCAAAGACTTCTCATCAAAAATTCCACCAATGCATTATTTAAGTATACTCTCCCCCTTAACCTGTGCCATGTTATCATCAAATAGTGACTGAACCATATCATACTTCTGTACTGCTGCTTTCTTTCAGAACATCATATATGCGACTGTGCAACGTCTAACTCGCGTATATACGTGACTTGCCTTCATGAAACACACGTATGAGATTTAGAACACAGAGGTTCCACATTTTCAGCTTCCTTTGAGTCTATCATGTCTGTGTACTCTGCTATATTACCTCTTTCTGGCTGTACTTCCTTTCTCTTCCATATCTTCATGTTTTCTCTTTTTGGTATGGTGCCCAAAATATTCTCCTGCATTTCTTTGCTATGTGTCCAAGCTTGTTACATGCATAACATCTTATATGTTTCTTATTCCTTCTATATAAATAAATAGCTTTGTGACCAAACATATTGCAAGAAAAACAATATCCTTTGAAGTACCTGGAATGTGAAGATATTTCTGTGTGATGGCCTTGAACCATTCTACTTCTGCATCTAGCTGCAACATGTGCATGATTATGACATACATAACATTCAACCTTATTCATCGAAGGAAATCGTCTATCACTTCCATAATTAGGAACAAAAGATTTTCTTTGAGGAATTTCTTTCCTTGGTTGCTGATGGGATTGACCTCTCAACTTCTTGTTGGGGATTTTAGATTTTGCATTAGAGTTCCTTGTCTCATCTTCAATAGAGTCATGAAAACCAAGACCCGTTTTGATAGCAGGAGACCAATGACTACTAAGAATATCATCCAAAATCTTAGTACTATCTTGAAATCGCAATAGTTTATCCTTTTCTTCTAATTTACTTTTCAAGATATTTACCTCAACCTGATGTTGTTCTTCCTTTTCCA